>LBNU01014949.1:11312-23428 GCA_014162995.1 Artemisia annua | reverse complement strand
CCACAACTTCCCAACAATCTAAGACTGCCCAAAAGCCACCCACTAGACCAAGAAGGAAAACTGCTCCAAAGCAGATTCCACAAGATGAACCGTCAGCTTCATCATCTGAAACGGAAACCGACTCTGAGTTCGGCTCTGAATCAGATGACGAAGAAGATTATGAAAGAAGGTCAAAGGCTCAGGATGACAAAGAAGATGAAAAAGAGGAATTTCCAGGGCTTGAACTGACAAAACAAATAAGCAAGGAAACTGCCGAGCAAGAACAAAGAAGAGGTACGGGTATCACCATAAATGAACCGAGTGGTGCTATTCGTGATGAAGAAACAGAAGATGAACCACCTGCAGTGCCACTGGTTGACAAACGAAAACTCAAGAGTATCGTTGTCGACACCAGGGCTGAAAAAAAGCAGGAAGAGAAAGAATTCAGGGCAGCTGCACTACTTAATCTCCAACATCCACAACCTCATCAAACACCGATTAATCTTCAAGGACATGAGGCTGGCTCTAGTAGCACTGTAGTTTCTCAGACCGAAACTGAACGACGTGACCCTGAAAGGAACACCATCATGGAAGAAGCTACAGAGGAAGATGCCGAGCAAGAGCAGACTGAGTACATCACACCTGAATTCGTTGCTCAAGTTCAGAGAGATGAGGAAATCAAAAGGAAAGCTAAAGAGGAGACGGATAGATTGCTTCGTGGACTCGATCAAGATGAAGAATTATTTGACACTGATCAACTCATCAACACTCCTCCACATTCATCTTCACAGAATCCCCCGATTCCATCAGAAACACCTCCAAGGGATCCCTCACCTCCTCCATCAGAACCTGAGCATGAATCATCTTCATCATCATCATCACATCACTCTTCACCACCACCAACAAAGAAAACATCCAAACGCAAATCAATCAAGAAACGGAAGGGAGGCAAAGCATCTTTGACAGCATCAAAACGGATCAAGAAAGCTTTTGATTTGGCAAGGAAGAAAAGGAAGGAGACACATCATCAAGCTGGAGACCTTAATGACCAAGTCCAACTGCTCTCCACACAGGTCAAAACTTTGACTTCACAAGTCAAAGATCTCCAGGAAGCAAATGCACTTGTCGACAAGCTTATGTATGCCGACATGGGTGGGATGATCAAGGAATACACCAATGAATATCTTCATGATAATCTTGCTGCAATTGCTACACCAGCTGTGTCTGAACTTATAGAGCCGATTCGTACAAAGCTGAACTCCAGGATCAAGCACAGCATCGAGCGTATGCTTGAGTCTACTCCTTTCTACCTTCGCACCGACAGGGCTCCTCCATCTCCAGATGAACTCTCAACTGAACAACTTCAAGCCCTGTTAGCTGCAAAGCTAAGGAATAAGGAGGACAAAACTCCTGAAGAGTCAACAATGTTCGAGGCACTTCAAACCATTGCCTCGAAAGAATCATGCAAGGAAGCAGCCGGCAAGCACAAACGACCAAGGAAAGATGATGATCCTGATTCTGATCCTAAAAGCAAGAAGTCAAAGAAATCAAAAGGACCATCTTCTTCACAACAGCCGCACAAGACTTCCAAGGCTCCTCCTTCCAAACAACAAGCTCCAGCATCCGGCTCCGGTCCGACACAATCAGAAGAACAAGTTATGTTTCAACCAGCTGATACTCAGGAAGAACCAGAATCAGCAATTCCCGAATCAGAAATTCCTGAATTTCAAGCTGGTCCATCATCTACAACAAAGACTAAAGAGAAGAAGCAGTCGTCAAAGTCAAAGAAAAAGAAGCAAAAGACCACTCACTTCTCATGGCTAGATGTGGACGAAGCTCCTAATTCTGATTGGTTGACCGAAATGATCAAAGCACAACCATCACTTGAGACTGAAGAACCAATGCCTGGAAATACTTTGCAGATGACTCAGAGTATTATGTCGGGTCTTCAAGTTGAACGGTTGTCAAAAGCAGAACTGAGAAGAATCAACCGTGAAGCTACGGACTTTCTAAAGAAAAGGTCAGGAAATAAAGTCGAACTTGATTACCATATGGAGAACATAGCCTGCGCATTATCCGGCTCATTCGACTGGCTCAACCCTGAATCAAATGTCGACACAGAAAAGAAGACACCTTACTTCACAGATTGGACAAAGCCGTTGCCTCTACTAGGCTTTCCAGATAGACCCAAGATCCCTTACAGACGCTTCTTCAACAACGACTTCCGATATCTCCAACACGCTCACGAAACTTCAAAGGAACGATATGCATCTTCACTGACGCTTTCAATTCCAGCAGCCCGATACGAATTACCTGACATTGAAGAGTCCGCACCAATTTACTGCAAATCAGTTGTCACATACAACAGAGACGCTCTTCTCGGTATTCAACACTGGCCGGAAAAACGAAAGCTTGGCTATACCCACAGACTACATCTCAAGTCCAGTGAAAATGTGAAGCAACCGCTTCGTATCGTTGCCATAATGGAGATCGTGGAAGATAGAAGATTCAGCTACACTTTCATGAAGGAAATCATCGTCAAGAGACTGGATGAGAAGCGGTACAAGTTTAATGAAGCAGACTTCCCAGACCTGAACCTGAATGACATTGAAGATATGTATTTGCTAAAGGTTCAAGGAAAGATGCTCAACTTTGAAAGAGAAACACAATACAACTTCATCGCGTCTCTCCTGCTCTACATCAGACGAATAATAGTTCAAGAAAGAGTGGAAGATCTTCAACTGGGCGTGGAAAGTTATCAGAACACCATCAACCTCACCAAACCACAGCTCATATTTCCAGGAATTCTAGAGTTATCACAGTATACTCTCGTGCAACAACCATCGTTTGGAATCATCTACCTCAACAAGAAGAATCAACTTCGTCTTATGAGGTTCGATGAAATTCCGAAGTTTTGTGACGAGACACTTCAAAGAGTTCGTGATGGGTTGGCAGAAAGGTTGGATGATGAGAAGAAGAGGTTGAAAGAGGGTCGAGAAACAAGGTGGAAAGCTAATGGACGCATAATGATACGCAACTTTGTCCATACCATTGAAGAAAGGTTGTACCGTCGCCAACAGATCAGAAGGTTGGAAAGCTACATTGGTGTTCGTCCTTCATTTCCGGTCTTGACATTTAGACGACCAGACAGTTCACAGACTTTGATGAATATTCGAATGATGAACTTCAGCTTACATTCTTCCGGTACCAACATTTCAATATTTTCATTTATTTTGAATTGATTTGTAATTACTAAGGCTTGTGCACACATAACAGTGTACAACCCGCACTTTGTACTTAAAGGACCCTGTGGTACGCATCAGTGCCACAATCCTAATATAAGGAGCGAAAGCTTCTTACTTTTGAGCAGAATATATCAAACCTTTCAGTATTTCTTCAATTCTGCTCAAAAAACAAGTATTACACCTCAATAAGTAATCACTTGTTGAGGGGGAGTACTTGATTTCAAACATCGTTCTTAAATCTTAAAGTCTTGTTGATTTCTCCTCATAAGAATAAAAAAGGCATATTTTAATCAAAACGCTTACAAAAACAACATTTGATATGCTATTTTTGAGGGGGAGAAGAAGAAAAGTGATTAAAATATGATGTCAAAAGTCTTATCTTGTGCGAGCTCGACTCAGAATTGACCCACGAATTGACGAAACAACAAATGTTAGTATTCGAAAGGATTTATCCAAGTAGAAAGTACCGTTTCGAGAAACTCTTTCTAGATGTTTACTTAGACGGGTCTAACTTCCTTTTAGGAATGTTAACAACTTCAAGTTAGTTATTAGGGCTAGTTATCACCTAAAAACTGATAATGCATCCCTTTAACTAAGCAACGTAAACGTGTCCCTTGGGTATATGTCTATTAAGAGTGGATCAATTCAAAAGTGCCAACTCTTCCCGCATATGCAAATTTCTAAAAACATTCATAAGCATATGTGGAGGGGGAGTCTTTTATAAGAAATCCAAAACCTCAAAGTGTTAACAAAAAGTTTTATACTCATAAACACTTTGAGAGATTTTCAATGATTTGGTTTAAAGGCATCAATAGGATAGTCATGGAGGTACAAGGTGACTAAGGATAAGAAAAACCGTCCTATGATCCGCCTAAACCGGAGGGATCTACCCAAGGACATCACCAATAGTTAGAAATTAGAAGTCCTTAGGTATGTTAAACAAAAGGAGAAAAGAATGAAAGGAGAAAGAAGGGGTTGAAGAATTAAAAAGAAAATGAATGAAAAGGGTGAAAAGAAATAGCCCTCCATTTTATCAACCATAGGTCAGACACCGGGTTCAATTCATATGCTACTGGTCGTTGCTAAGGCGACACCGGTATTGAAGATAAAAGACGTCATGGACCCAGTGACGCAATGCACCTAAACCTTCTTAGCCACTCAGGCATCTCTCAAAAGATGTTTGTTTCATTCTCACGGGGAACCAGTGTAATCTATCGATCGTCTATTAGAGATGGTTGATATTGAAACAGGAGGCCCTCTGCTCCATGCCTCCGCATAGGAAACCAAATGTGCACTTATCGAGTCTAGAGCCACGAGATAACATAAAAGATCTCTTAGGAACACATAATATTTCTACTCTAAGAGTCTTGCATCATTGGACACTAAGTGTAAATTATCGAGTCCTTCGCAGATCTTAGCAATCTGCCTTGAACGTTTATGAGGGATTTACTTATGTATATCTCGAATGATTGAACGGAAATCCTGCCAGGGTCAACATCAAACAGCCCTGACAGCAGGTCACTTCGGTGATTCCTTGTGGAATACGCTTAGTGTGTTCGATGGTTTCAAACGGTCTACAGTCGTGGGGTGATCTCCAGCGACTCACCTAATCGTGGGTGTACGTATGTATGTCTGTGTAAGCCCTCTAGGGGGTATCCGATTAGGAACGGCCTTGGTAAGGATTAGAAGGAGTCTTCACACTATGCTGTCGACGAATTCTAACTCCAAACCTGTAACTACCGGATGTATTATTGCTAACTGTTTCAATGCAGGTACAACCACCATCCTGAACACCAGCTTCCACATGCTCATACTTACATCGCAACAACTATGAAAGCTCTCATGAAAGATCGAAGCAACACAAAAGTCAAAGATAGATTCCATGCCAAAAGAATCTACAAAGTAATTAAGACAAACGACCTAAAAGCAATGCACCGTCTAAAGAAGAATTCTACGTCAACACTAAGAATCTTCATCAATAAAAAGAGAGCTACTCACGAATGAAAGTTTCAAACGTCAAAGATGTATGAGCTTGTCGGAAAGATGCAGATCCACTGGAGTCTAAGAAAGTGACGAATGGCAGATTACCACATCATGTGATCACTATCTCATCAGCAAAGATAAAGAACAAAGAGCGATGAATCATTTCTACTAATCATTTTTGAAGACGTCTAAAGCTATGAAAGTCAACAACTAAAGTCCAAAGACAAAGACGTCAAGCAACCTCAAATGACCGTGACGAACATCACTCCTTCATAACCGATCCTTAGGGGGAGATTGTTAGGACCTAAGTTTATCAACGTTTAATCAAGTCTCGGTTATTTCAGTATTTGTAATAGGTTGCTAGAATACTTAACTTATCATGTAAACGTGTAAAGTCCATTACACGTCCAATGGGCCTTAAGCCCACACGTTTAAGAAAGGAAGGAATAGGGAAGTGTTGCCCTAGTTCCTTACCTATAAATAGGACACTCATGTAATCCTATTTCTTGTTGGTTATTTCATTTTCATAAGAGACTCTTGCACTTTTATTCTTCATAGTTGATCTAATCAACCAAACTCTATTTCTCATCTTATTTCTATCAAATCAATACTTGTGTTTACAATATGGTGACCTAACAGTATTCAACCTTTCAAGAAGAAAAAAATGTTATTTATTCATGTATGTATTTATGAGCCTATGTGTCGAACAATTAGAGCATATTAACATTGATATCTTTAAACTTGCAGATGAAGATGTGATGCTATTAAAGAAACTCAAGGGTATATTGCCCAAGAAATATCGAGTGAGACTAACTATAACTTGCTTTGTCATTCTTCATCTTCTCATGTTGTAATACGTAGTAATGATATTTGCTTTTAAATCACATACAAAAGTGTGTAAACGGGTCAGAATGGGATTAACTAAGGGTAGGGTTATTATACAAAGATGTCACTAAAGTTTCCGTGAAATTTATCCTAAGGTAATAAAGTTTCAAAGTTGTCATCCGGGTTACTCAATGTCACGGGTTTGTTTTACGTGTTACTGAACCTTTTAAAATAGTACGCTCAGCGGCTCAGGTCACTCCCACGGTGGGCAACCTGTTGTTAGCATTTCAATTTCAAACATTGACACGTTAGGTCCCTGTGGCTTGTGGGGTATCACGAATTTAGTCCATAATTTTTTTTTATCAAACATTTAACTATTTGCATCGTTAGTCCTCATTGAGTTAAAATATTTGCATCGTTAGTCCTCATTGACTATTCTTACGTTTTTATCCTTTTCATCCGTTTTCTCATGTTTTTATTAGTTTTCGCTTGTTTTTATACGTTTTCATCCATTTTTCTCATGTTTTTATCAGTTTTTCTCACGTTTTCATATGTTTTTATCCGTGTTCATACACTTTTATTCGTTTTCGTCTATTATACACGTTTCATCAATTTTTCTTATATTTTATCCGTTTTCATCCATCTTTATACATATAATATTTATGAAAACGGATAAAAATATATGAAAATGGATAAAAACGTATGAAAACTTGACATTTGATAAAAATATTTTTGTATCAATTTTAAATCACGATTTTGACCCCTTTCTGATCCGAATCATCAAAAGTGTAAAACACGAAAATTGTCCGAAATGATGTTTTACATTAGAACTTGCAAGATTTTAACCTGAATTGCAAAACAATGACTGTTTACTACCAAAACTTAAGCAATTTTCTACCAAATTCATAACTTATAAACTTATAACTCTTATAAGTTATAAGTTATGTAAATTATAAGATTTACAAGAGTTTATAAGTGTAAAACATCATTCCGGACAACTTTCGTGTTTTACACTTTTGATGATTCAGATAAGAAAGGGGTCACAATCGTGATTTAAAATCGATACAGAAACATTTTTATCAAATGTCAAGTTTTCGTATGTTTTTATTTATTTTCATATATTTTTATCCGTTTTCATACATATATATGTATTAAAATGGATGAAAACAGATAAAAACGTAAGATAATGTATATAGACGGACGAAAACGTATAAAAACAGACAAAAACGCATGAAAATGAGCGAAAACAGAGGAAAATGTATAAAAACGGATGAAAATGTATAAAAAGGAAGAAAACGGATAAAAATAGATAAAAACGAACAGAAGCATATAAAAACGGACAAAAATATATAAAAACAAACGAAAACGTATAAAAATGGATAAAAAGAGATGAAAACACATAAAAACGGACTATAACGGATAAAAACACATGAAAATGTATAAAAGCGGGTAAAAACATATGAAAACATATAAAAACGATCAAATTAACAGAAATATAACTTGGATGACAAATATAATCAGTCGCAAGAAGTTGGGTAACCTGGATGACAAAAAATACACGCCACGTAGGATTTTCACCGGTAACTCTAGGTTACCCAAAACACAGTAACAAATTTAACCGGTCACATTAAGTTGAGTAACCTGGATGACAGGTTTGAAACTATATTACCTTAGGACAACATTCACGCAAACTTTAGTAACACCTTTGTACAATAACCCATTAACTAATGAGAAAGAAAATCATTGTATTTTTAAATTGGATTGATATAATATTATGAAGTTATGAACATGATGATATTTCATGCTGATAGAAGTGTACTAATTGTACTTCTTATATGAAACTTAATCGTTTTTACTTTTCGTATACTTTGAGATTTGATATTGCAATACAACAATATACTTCGAGGTATGCACTTGGGCTTTAATTTGAAAAGTCTCTATAAAGTATAGTCTGAAGACTAAATTTTAGATCGCTGAATGAGCTTCTTAAGAATCAATCTTTGTGATCGTATAACATGTGATTATAAACCTTCATTAGCAGTTGTGTCTTCCTGATTATGATGATTTTGTGGCTTCTCATATATAATGATAGACTTTTTTATACTGTTGCAACTGAGGAGTCATACACTAATCTGATACTCCATTTATGGTATCTAAGATACTTGAATTTTTAAGTCCATGCCACATGGACATGTTGCGCGAGCATTTATTCAGTGTTCATTGTTTGTTTTTTTGAATTCATATTAGTATGTATTATTAATGATTTTTACGCATGGTATGTGTTAATTTACACATACTTTTATTTACCAAATTAAGACCAAAAACAACCAAAAACTAACCATTATTGCCAAAGATTGTGTGTTTTTGCGTTTGTGAATGTGTAGGTACGGATATTGTAATAATGGACAAAAACAAGCCAAATACGACAAAACGAGCACGAGATTTGGAATGAGTGTCAAAAGACGGAGCCGGGAAGCATTTTTCAAGTATTTGAGCTCAAAGTGACAACAATGGTCCTTGAAGAATCACTATTCGGCAAGAAAGGTCCTTGGATATGATTTTCAGATTTGACATGAATGGTCCCTTATTTTTCAGAAAAGTATAAATTGGTCCTTGTGATTTTTAAAGCTGCCAAAGTCCATTATCTATAAGCCTTAAACACAAACAAACCCAATAAACCCATTAGAAAAACCCACAAGCCCATGATCTAATCCCCTTAGCCCACCACTCTTAACCTGGTACCCGGTCCACCCAAATAAACCAAACCCGGTCCAATAGTCAAAATACAATAAAATAACTTTCCCTCCCCCCAATTTAACCACCCCGTATTCCCCTTCCCAACAACATGAACCTTAAATTTACCATTATCCAAATTACCACATCCCACTTTAATTAACCTATAATTACCCTTCACCCAACCTTCTAGAAGACTTTCCCACGTGCTCAGAGCATGATTAAGTAATGATTAGATAATGATTGGCTTCATGGACACATGTGAGTTTCCAATTGGTCAAGGCACGTCATTCCTTACACATTGGATCCCATTTCTAGAACGTTCTGACACTATCTGACAAGGACAGAGAATGTGTGCACGCTTGGATTGCCAACATGTCAATTTGAGGGCTTATGATTGGTGGTGCCACCTCCCACCAGATGATCTAACTATGTATGAGCATGTCGGAACAGAGCAAATTCATTGGAGATACCGAAAGTGACGTGCGGCGGATTACAACCTCATCTATCATTTTTCACATCAACAAAGACAAAAACAAAGAACGATGAAACACTTCTACTACAATCATTTTGAAGACGTCTAAAGCTACAAATGTCAATAATTAAAGTTCAAAGACAAGGACGTCAAGCAACCTCGATGACCGTGACGAACTTCTATCCTTCAACAATCCTTCATGACCAATCCTTAGGGGGAGATTGTTAGGATCATAGTTTTCAACTATTCAGTCAAGTCTCGGTCATTTCAGTAAATGTAATAGGTTGCTAGAATTATCACTTTTATCTTAATTATGTTAGTTACTCGTATGATTAATGTTTAGTCCAATAAGGTGTCCAATGGGCCTTGAAGCCCACGACTTAGATGATAGGGAAGGAAGGGAGTGTTGCCCTATCCCTATCCTATAAATAGGACACCATGTATCTCATAATATTGGTTGGTTAATTTCATATCTAAAGGAAACTCTTGTTCTTTCATCTTTCATATTGATCTTAATCAACCAAGTCTAATTCTCATCTCATTTCTCTCATTTAAATACTTGTGTTTACTAATATGGTGACCTAACAACCTCATTTTTGGGGCAATGGTTCTTAAGAGAAGATCGATAACTACTTAGCGTTTGAATTCTTGGTATCTTTATCGGACTAATTCATATTGGAACGAGAAAATATGAAGCAATTCATTTCTCAACTTAATTTAAAATAAATAGATACACTAAGATATGGGAGCAAGGGGTTTTACACAAGTAACTACGATGAGTAGTATTGACATCTAACTTGTAAATAAACGGTGATCTCGTTCATAAGCTTAGTTTGGGGACTTGTGAAAAATCAAGGATGACGAATTTTATCCGTATGGTCACTATTCTTTGAATTATGTTTCTACTCTATGACCTTAAACGTTATTGCAAAATAATGAAAGTCATCATATCGTCACATTAATAAAGTTGGAAAATAAAAATAATAATAGTGTAAAGTTAGTATATGGAATAAAATGGGTAAACGGGGCGTTTTAGGGAATAAATGATTTTGAAATCTCTTTTGAACATTCTTGCTACTTTTCAAAGTTAGTAAAAAGAGGTTTTTAAATTATTCATCTCAAAAGCGTGATTTGATTACATTGCGTGAGGACACGACAATATCTTAGTCTGGGGGATTTTGGTATGTGTTAATTTACACATACTTTTATTTAACAAATTAAGACCAAAAACAACCAAAAACTAACCATTATTGCCAAAGATTGTGTGTTTTTGCGTTTGTGAATGTGTAGGTACGGATATTGCAATAATGGACAAAAACAAGCCAAATACGACAAAACGAGCACGAGATTTGGAACGAGTGTCAAAAGCCGGAGCCGGGAAGCATTTTTCAAGTATTTGAGCTTAAAGTGACAACAATGGTCCTTGAAGAATCACTATCCGACAAGAAAGGTTCTTGGATATGATTTTCAGATTTGACATGAATGGTCCCTTATTTTTTAGAAAAGTATAAATTGGTCCTTGTGATTTTTAAAGCTGCCAAAGTCCATTATCTATAAACCTTAAACACAAACAAACCCAATAAACCCATTAGAAAAACCCACAAGCCCATGATCTAATCCCCTTAGCCCACCACTCTTAACCTGGTACCCGGTCCACCCAAATAAACCAAATCCGGTCCAATAGTCAAAATATAATAAAATAACTTTCCTTGCCCCTAATTTAACCACCCCGTATTCCCCTTCCCAGCAACATGAACCCTAAATTTACCATCATCCAAATTACCACATCCCACTTTAATTAACCTACAATTACCCTTCACCCAACCTTCTAGAAGACTTTCCCACGTGCTCAGAGCATGATTAAGTAATGATTAGATAATGATTGGCTTCATGGACACATGTGAGTTTCCAATTGGTCAAGGCACGTCATTCCTTACACATTGGATCCCATTTCTAGAACGTTCTGACACTATCTGACAAGGACAGAGAATGTGTGCACGCTTGGATTGCCAACATGTCAATTTGAGGGCTTATGATTGGTGGTGCCACCTCACACCAGATGATCTAACGGTTCTGATTGAATTGAAGAAACACAAAATGATCCAAGGGTTATGACACAAGCTTCTAGACGTATCTCTCAGCATTGGATACCTTACCCTCTCCTCACCTCTCCTCACCTATATATAGCAGTCATGTTTACTCATTTTGTGTGTAGAAAATAGGTAATGAAGTGCTGCTAAAATGATTTTAGATTGTTAAATTTGTATTTCTTCTTGTAATAATTCAGTTAGCTAATAAAAGTTTAGTGAACTTCTTCTAATTCTTTGCAATTTACTTTTGTTTACTTGAATTTTAGTTTTAAAAGTTACTTCATAAGCTCAAGTTACTGATCCATTAAGCTTCACAGAAGCTCACTTTTAAGTTTTTCAAACTTTTAAACTTACGTATCTGTTAAATCTTTTATAAGAACAATAAAAGCTTAAAAAACAGAAAATATAAAAAAAAATTAAAAAAAAATGTTTTCAAATCTAAATCCCAGCTTGCAACAAGCCGTTTTGTAGAGTAAATCAGCTCATATAAGCTTTCTAGCTTTTGTGAGTGTGTATACTAGCTTAAAATAGATTTAGCTTCAATTTCTCAAAAAGTCAAAATTTCCATAAAGGAGGTGATTCTGGTTACTGGTGATTGTATCATGTTTCCTGGTGTATATTGAGCCTATCTTAAAGATAGGCTAGCTTGTGGAGGTTCTCAGATAGCTGAGAACTGATTTGTAAGCTTTCAATTTCATTTTACAGTCCTTTATACCTTTTATATGTAGTTAGTTTCATGTTTGTTGCATAAATTGTGTAACTGATTCATCTGCTTGTTTTGTGATT
>LBNU01014948.1:4395-16669 GCA_014162995.1 Artemisia annua | reverse complement strand
TTTAGCAGCGTACACGCATGCCCTCGTTAGGAGGCTGTACACAGTGGTCGCGACAATTTGCGTAATATGCATGGGGACCACCACAGTTCGCCCAACTTTGGTTAATACCCATTGGACGGGTTTGAGACGGCTGTTCTTGTTTGAAAAAAAGTCTCACTGTTTTGTAAGAAGCACATAGCATCAGGAGTTTTGTTGTTGAGACGTGGATTTAACTTAGGAAACAAAACGATCGGTCGTGTTAGATTGGTTACTAGCCCACTCAACAACTTGTGTGTATTCGTGAAGTTCGCACTGCTGCTTTGTTTCAGATGATCCGTGAGACGCATCTTTTGCAGTGTTCGACTAACAAATTACCACCAAGCAGAATTGCAGCCAATCGTTGCCCGTCAACGGGATCAAACCATGTCAGGTAGAACGTATCAATTTGCACTGCCAATTCAGAAAACCGGTGATTTTGACACTTTGTCAGTAAACTTTGAATACAGATCCCAAGCCTAGCCCGCTGAATGGTTCATCGAAAGCTTGTTCCCGTGAAACGAAGATTTGAGCTACGAAGAATTTGCAGGTTTTTGAAGGGGTGGACAGCAAATGGTTAATGGAGATTGCTAGCCCATAATCATCCCAAGCTGATGAAGTCGAATTGCGGCGGTTCTCGTGCGTCAGCCCAAGTACGAGCAGCCTCCTTTGAGAGAAAAGGGCAAACAATGTTCATTTGAAACAGTTATAAGGGAAGTTGGGTGATCTTTGTAATTGTTTCAGCAATGCGGTAAGCCCTTCGAATGGTGGAACATGGAGATCTTCGTGACTCCAAACCGTTGAACGAGATATACCGAAATGAGATTGACGTAATCCATGATTGATTTAAAATGATTTCTTGAATAGTCGGACGGAATGGACAAGGCCTCCTTCGACACCTTGGAAAGCCGATTGAGGTTGCATATGCCATCAGTTTGGACGCTATCATAAAGAGGTTGTTACCACCCAACCGGGGGGTGTGTCACCTTTTCTTCGTCTTTTAACGTTCTTCGTCTCGTGCCACCGCCTGGCTTGTTGTTGTGTATTCATTCGCCGTGGATGAAATTCTTGAGCCCCCGAGTCACGCGTAACTCGCTACTTCCCTCTTGCTTCTTCTACGGACGAGCTCGATTGTAGGCCACTTGAGGGATGAAGCAAGAAGACTTCGCCTCAAGTTAGACTTGGACACGAGGGTGATGATACAAATCAAATAGAAACAAAGTGAAAATAAAGGTAGAAAGCGTAAAATCTTTTTTCTTTATAAGGTTGGTATAAAGAAAAGAGAAATTATTTTTGCGTTAGTAGGTTTATAATTTAGTTTTGTTTATGTTTCAAAAGGAAAGCCCGCTTAACTTCTAACAAGAGGGCTTCAGAATCAAAAGCTCGGGTCGAAGACAATATGCAGCTTATCTTATTCACGGTCCCCCGGGCAGCGGCCGCCATTAATTTTGGATGAGTCTGGATCGGATAGCTAGTGAAAGCCAGAACCGACGGATCGGTGTACCCAACGAGGGTTGAATCTGGATCTTGTCAAGTTACTCCGTGAGTTATGTGAGGATGGAAAAGCGTTTGGAAAGATAGATTCTAGATAGTTGTTTACTTACGGATAATTTGCTTAAAACGTTAACGGTAAAATTGAAAGCAGAAGTACCTTTAAAAGAAAAGCGTTTAACTTACGAGAAGGGAAATAACTAAACTAAATTAACTCAAAAGAAATGAAAGAAAGTAAACGAAAATATTTTTTTGTTGTTTATTTTCAGAAGATTTAGGATAAAGATTTATAAGAGAGATCTCGATAAAGTTCTAGATAAAAAGAACGATCTCGGAATAAAAAAAGATTGGTAGCATAAAAGCCTCTAGCATAAAAAGCGGATCTCGATAAAAAAGGAATTAGATAAAAGTTGGGTAGATAAAAAAGATCTCGATAAAAAACGATTTAGATAAAAGGTTCGTTAGATAAAAAAAGATTAGGATAAAACTTCTAGTATAAAAAAATCTCGGGGATGAAACAAAGATTAGATAAAAAAGGGATCTAGATAAAGATTGTCGTAAAAAAACGATTGTAGATAAAAAAGAAGCGATTGTAGATAAAAAGAAATCCGTAGCAAAATAAAGGATCTAGAATAAAAAGATCGTAGAATAAAGAAGATCCTAGATAAAGATCGTAGCATAATAACCAAAACTTTCCGATGAGATTATACATATAGAAAGTATACCACGCAGCTCGAAGTGTTTCTACTTATAACAGTGGGAGCGCGAAACACGATTAATCCACAAATCCGAAGCACCTTTAGCAAAGAAGATCTAGATAATTTAGGGTTTAAGGATCTAGATTAAAAAAAAGGCGCACTAGGTAAATTAGGGTCTAAAGATCTAGAATAATACATTATTTTAATCTTCAAAAAGGCGAACCCAAACAAAGTTTATCCAAGAATTCGTGCTAGCGGTACTAGCCCTTAAAAACACCAAAACATGAAGAATTCAAACTGAAGATTTTTATTGAAATTTTAAAGTCTAGAAAAAGCCTACAAAAACCAAATGAACTTTTTAAGCTTTAAAACTTGCAAAAAGGGGGATTTGAACTGTTTTTGTTGGCGAAATGTTTATAACACTAGTTTGAAACAAAAGAGTGGTTAAGAAACACAATCAACAAAAAGGAACGAAATTTTTTTTGGCAAAAAGGAACGATTATTTCTTATTTTTTACGTGATACCAAGATTAAAACAAATAAAAACTTATGTAAAACTTATTAATCCAAGCTAGATTAAACACTAAATTGAAACTAGAAAATAAGCCACGAGCCAAGATAAGCCGTGAAACCATTATCATAAGGCCACGAAAACTTACTTTCATGCCAAAAGTTGGTAAAGACTTATAGAAGCCTTTTGTAGGAAAGACATTTGAAGACACGTAAATTTTTAAAGCTTGAATAAGATGAAGAAGATATTAAAAGAAAGATTGAAATACGCTTAGGAAATAAGGCAAAGAAAAATGATTAAGACATTGATAAAAGCCCTTGCATTAAAAGAAAACCTTAACCACTAGAAACATAAATAACTAAAAATCTAACTTCTTCAAATGAAGCTTAGGGGGGTTCTATTTAAAGGAGGCCAAGCGATGCCCCTTTCCTTTTACATTGTGTCCACTTGAGGCCCCCGTAAACTCTTGTTGTTCATGGAAATTACAACAAAAACTTTATTATAAAGCTACTAAACTTCTAAGAGAATAAACTTTAAGCTCCGTTGATAACTTGAGGTGATGTGTGACGAGCTTTGCCAAAGGTTCTTCAAAAGCTTAAAGTGATCACGTTGCCTCGGATTTAGAAAGTTTAAAACTTCCTCAATCATCTTTGAGCTTCGATTAAGCGTCTGTCTCTTTTATTTTTCTTGAGCCTTTGAGAAATAATTTGTCTTCACGGGCTTTCCTTAAGTATATTTCATCTTTGACTTCACTTTAGAACTCTTTTCCACATCTCGTGCTCGTTTTAGGCTTTTAGGTTGCTTTTCATGTCGTTTTTGCAATATCCTTACCTGCACAGTCATAAACACAAAAACACGATATCTTTGGCTTTGAACGTTAGTTTTTGGTCTAAAATAGTCTAATAATGGTGAATAAAAGGTATGTGAATAAGCACATACCACTCACCTAACTTGAATAAATTGCGGGAGTAAAAAGTTAACTCTCGGCTTACATAGATTTCTAGTATAAGTAGTGTTAGCATTTTACAAAAATGTTTGCACAAGGGATTTAAACTTAGTTGGGAGTATAAAAAAGAGGATGATGATTACAATTCCCTGGAGACACCCATTTTGTGTGAATCCCGTTCCATGATGCCATTTGTAAGAATCAAGCATGTGTATATTTCTGTTCTAGTTTAAATTTCTTGCAGTGAATAAAAAGTCAAAACGGGTTGTTCTTAGATTATTGATATCCTTTCATAACTTCATATGATTGGATTGCTAGGGACTAACAATAGTTTAGTGTGGGGGATTGATGAGTGTGTAAATACTCATCATTTTTGAACCCATTTCGACTATAAAAATGACTAAAAACAACCAATTATGCCAAATTATATTGCAAATATTCTTGGATTGTGTTTTATGTCTCATAGGTACAAAATGATTGAAAACGGAGCAAAAAAGGTAATTACCCGAGCACTCCATTGGAAAGAGAAGAAATTATGAGTCCAAGACATTGACATTTGAGCAAAAGTACGAGATCTCGAGCATTTATCGAAGATTATTAAAGCCCGAAGAAAAACCTATTAACGAGCAATTATTTTTTGCTATATAGTCCACCCAAGCCATTATTGCAACAAAATGAAGCCTAAGTTAATTCTATGTTTAAGCATCTCCCAACTATGTCCAGCCCAAAGAAAAGAAATTTTGGCCCATGTGGTGATTAAAGGGCTGAGGTCACTCCTTATTGTTGTGTGAAGATTGCTTATTTATTTTGAATGAGTAGTAGTGATTAAGAGGTAATTTTGAGTTAATGATGGAGCTTATGGATGATGGTTTGATGCTTATGATGGAATGGGTCTCATTTCGCAATCTTTATATTTTTCGTCTTATTCGGTTATCTCTAATCCTTTTATCTTTTTATTTTTAGTATGTTTATATTTATTGTCATTTTTAGCTTAGTAGATATTATTGTTGCTTAATTTATTACTTGTAGTGTAGTTTTAATTATGCATGAGTAGATTTTACATATACTTGTTAAGTGATGGTGATTTGTGAATTAAGTGTGAAAACTTAGAAATTGTTGATTAATGATCTTCGGTTACTTGGATTGATTTTTGGTTGTTTTAACGGGCAAAAGCCGTTAGGGTAATTAATTAAATCTGGTAATTTTACCAAGATAAATTAATTGTTTTCAATATAAGCCTACGTTGTGAGAAAATGATTTATTTTGACGGGTGTTAATTAAAAAAGGGCTTAAAATGAGAATTCACACTTAATGATCTTTTCACCACTCTTAACAAGCATATCTTTTAATATCATATTCTTAGTTTAATTTTATTGTCATTACTTGTAGTTTGCTATTTAAATTAGTTTAAATTTTAATTAGTTAAAATAGTTTTTAAAATATTTAAATGACAAAAACAAGATCGAAAATCCGTTATTCAAGCATTTTAATAACCTCCCTTTTGTTCATTCAAAACACGTGTTCACGAATTCGAATCTAAAGTTCCATTCACGCTTCATTGGGGATAACGACCTGGGGATACACTTACCACCACACTTCGTTTGTGTTTCCTTGGAAATATAAATACACGATCGTATCACGCGAGGTTTCACCGTGTTGACCATCCCTTGGTTGAGTGGTTGATCCTGGGGCGATCAACTGCTCCCTGATTACGATTGTGAGATTTGTTACCACCCTTGCAAAGCAAACGTAGTAGCAGATGCTTTGAGCCGTAAGGAATGAATCCAACCACTTAGAGTTAGGTCGTTAGTTATGACTCTTCATTCGGATTTACCATCTAGAATACTCAAAGCCCAAAATGAAGCCCTCGAAAAGGAAGATCATAGAATTGAGAAATTACGAGGGATGGATAAGGCTTTTGAGATACGTTCAGACGTAACTCATTGTATTAAGGGTCGGAGATGGTTACCTTATCATGGTAATTTAAGGAACGTAATAATGCACGAGTCCCATAAATCTAAGTACTCTATCCACCCAGGTTCTGACAAGATGTATCAGGATCTGAAGAAATACTATTGGTGGCCCGACATGAAAGCATCCATTGCTAGATATGTGGGCAAGTGTTTAACATGTTCTAGAGTAAAGGCTGAATGTCAAAAGCCATCCGGCTTATTGGTACAGCCTGAGATTCCCATTTGGAAGTGGGAAAGAATTACGATGGATTTTATCACTAAACTACCTAGAACATCCAACGGGCATGATACTATTTGGGTAATAGTTGATCGCCTTACGAAATCAGCTCACTTCATTCCTATACGAGAAACGGATGATATGGAAACCCTTGCTAGGTTGTACCTCAAGGAAATAGTTTCCCGACATGGAGTGCCAATATCTATCATATCGGATCGTGATTCTCGTTTCACGTCGAGATTTTGGCAATCTATGCAAAAGGCCTTAGGTACTCAGATAGACATGAGTACGGCATATCATCCGCAAACCGACGGTCAAAGTGAAAGAACTATCCAAACACTCGAAGATATGCTTCGAGCATGTGTGATAGATTTTGGAAAAGGATGGGAGAAACACTTACCGTTGATAGAATTCTCGTATAATAATAGTTATCACGCTAGTATTAAGGCAGCACCGTATGAAGCACTTTATGGAAGAAAGTGCAGATCCCCTGTCTGCTGGGCCGAAGTTGGAGAAGTTCAACTTACGGGTCCAGAGATAATCCATGAGACTAATGAGAAAATAGTTCAAATCCGACAACGCTTACAAGCCGCTAGGGATCGGCAAAAGAGTTATGCCGATGTAAGACGTAAGCCTTTAGAATTTCAAGTCGGAGACAAGGTTATGTTGAAAGTTTCACATAGGAAAGGTGTCTTTCGTCTCGGAAAGCAAGGAAAGCTTAGCCCGAGATACATTGGACCATTTAAGGTTTTAGAACGAATTGGCCCAGTGGCATACCGACTTGAATTGCCGGATGAACTAAGCAATATACACAATACGTTTCATGTCTCAAATCTTAAGAAGTGTTTATCGGATGAATCACTCATCGTTCCTATGAAAGAGCTTCAATTGGATGATAAGCTCAATTTCACAGAGGAACCAGTTGAAATCATGGACCGAGAGGTCAAAAATCTAAAACATCGCCGGATTCCTATTGTCAAGGTACATTGGGACTCTGAGAGAGGATGATGTGTTTCGAAAGCTTTAAATTTATTAGACTAGTTTCACCATTTCCTTAATACACAAAACACATGGGTAAAAGTATAACCACTGTTTATAGCAAAGGTTTGAGGTAAGACCAGGTCGTCCCAAGAGAGGATGTTGTTTCTTATTGCTAGTTAAAGGTAACAAAATTATATTCCAATGATTGTCACTTATCACTAAAACCATTTTTGTTGGATTTAAGATTTTTGAAATGCTTCCCAATTAATATTAAAAGTATGTTTATTCAAGACAAAGCACATGAGAATTATAAGAAGTAGCATCACAGAAGTTACATGGACAAAGCATAAGAGTAGAACATGATGGTTAATCACATTAACTAATATATCTATCCTATGTAAAAGAATCTCCTTTCGGCCTTTGATTCTATATACACAGAATGCATAAAGTGTGGTCCAAGTATGAAGTACGAAACATGCATTTCCTCTAGTCAAGCCGTTAGACATGAGACTAGCCATTAAACGTGTCATAGTCAAGGCTATCATTTGTGTTACTAAGCAATTCTCACAAGCATAGCAATGAGTTGTTATAAACAGACAATTCATAATATAACCAACATGATTGAATCTTTCGACCTTTAAGCGATCACAATGATCAATCAAGACAAATGATAAGAGACTAAACAATGACATATCAAATGCAAATATCATAGATTCAATATTCATGATACAATTCTCATAACAATCATGGAAAAAGTGCCTCATATAAACATAAGGTTACTACTCAACACTTAACATAAAGTAAAACGTGTAAACAAGTATTTCTAACATAATATTGAGTTTATACCGAAAGTATTCGTGCTCCAAAGTGTTTCTCCAAGTATGATTCTGACTTCTTAGCTAGTGGTTCAGTGCAAACTACTACTAAACTGCTTCTATTGATCAAAGTAAGATTGTTTGTTTGTGGTGTGTCTAAAACTCCGAATTAGGCTCCTATTTATAATGTAAGTGCAACCCTAACTCGTCCCTGTAAAGTTATGACAAGCAAATGATTGGTCTTTCCATTTAAGTTAGCTCATTAATGTAGAAAGCATAACTGCCATGTGAAGTACGCCGCGCATTTGGTGTAAAACCGGCGAGCTTTATTTCGCGTAACCGGCGCTTATGTAGTATATAACCGGCGCACTTCATGTTTGACTCGTAGATATATAGTTTACCAAAGATGCCCGTAAGCGGCGCTCTTCCTTCATATAAGCGGAGTCCTTTAGTCCAAACTATGTCTTTTTCTTTTTATGTTCACAAAGTCATCTATCTCGTTTGTTTCTCGTTACTTTCACCAGACCTTTGTCCTGCAAATATATTCTTGTATTAAGTATCAAAAGTCCTAATAATAAGGTTATTTATCCTATAATTCATATAATATCGGGGGTATAAACATGTATAATACAAGACTCATCAAACTCCCTGATGTGCGTTTTATTAGTGCAAGTTTTAAAATTTATAAATTCGATTTATCCGATTATTTATTTAGCACATACGAGCAAGTATACTCGTCCGATGTAGTAAAGGTGGGTAAGTCGAGGTTGTCCAAAGGGATTTGATAGTTTTAGTAATAAGAAAAACGTTTGTTAAATAAGGGTTGTCAATCCAAATTTATGTAAATATCAATTTAAAAGAAACTCAATAAGAACTAAGCATATACTTGTGTATAATTCCTTGATTGGTAATTAGGAGTATCATGACAATTTAAGTATAAAGTTTGGTGTAAAACTTGTTATGATGCGCAACTAAAAATGAGTAGTTATACAATCTATGATGTATGTCATGTTTTAACTACCACTAAGAATTCTATCACCTAAATGACTCCTTTCGGACATATCAAATTAGTATGACAATTCTATAATCACATGGTTGTTTTGAAAATCAATTCTTTTCTTATGAATTCCTACGAATCCTTTCGGTCCTTTTTCGTGATGAAATCTTCTCAAATCCATTTTAACAAGTAAATAAGATGGGTGTCAAGCATCATATTCCATACTAATTCGTGCACTAATGTTTTGGAATAAAAACAAGTTGAAACTCCTTTCGGACCTATTTTTCCAAAGATTGTTTTTACCAACAAATTAAGCAAGATTAGATGTTACTTCAACAAACTCATAAAATAGATATGTTTTCATGCATCACCTTTTTAATAAAAGAATACTCCATAACCAATCACATCATACACACAAGTATATCACAAATTACTCCATAGCAATCATATTAAAACACAAGTAAATAAGAAAACTTTCATTAAACTCAAAGTAACAATTGTTCATTATAAGTATCAAGGTGTACCTAGCTTGAGAATTACAATGAATAAACTTGTGGAACTATAGCAACCACACTCCTCCAATTGTTCACTAACGTAAGTAAACAACTCCAAACTCGAACCAAGGCTTGAGACTCGAACTCAACACTTTCTGGACGTTTTCACAACACTTAGTAAACTTTCAGGCAATATAAGATGAACTAATAATATTTGGTGTAACACTTTGTTGGATATTTGATGGTACATGTAATCTAGACCCTAAGTAGTCATTATATAGCCTAATGACACTTATCCTTCAAGTAAAAACGTCCTCAATGAGTTATTATGCAGAAATGATCAGCCACACATGATTATGGGGAGTAAATGTAGCCATAAATGAAAAACTTGTAACAGCAGTTACTGCCATCCGATCGGTTTGAGCTCCATCCGATCGGATGGTAGTATTTTGGTCGTGTCCAACCGAATCGGATGCGGGTTGCATCCGATCGGTTGGATGCTGTCTGAAATATATTCTTTTGTCTTTTCTTTGTCGTTTCACGTTGCATGCGTTGTCTTTCTTCGTGGCATGACTTTATTCATTAGAACTTGATATTTCCTTGATAAATATGTGTAGTAAGCCTGTCTTTATCAAATCCTTTTGTCCATGCGTCGTTCCTTTCTTTTTCCTTCTTCTCGAAACTCTCCAAATGTGCATGATCACTTCATTTCTTCATCTTTTAATCTCTTTTACCTGCTTTTGGCTATATTTGCATGCATAAACACTTTTCCACGATTAAGTAACAAATATATACAAATATGACCAATTTCCTTATGAAAAACCAACAATAACGCGACTAAAAACATGTTAACTTTGAGCGTTATCAAATCCCCCACACTTAAGCTTTGCTCGCCCTCGAGCAAGTCTTAATCAAAAGAAAATTGATTTCAATGGCAATAGTGCAAATATCTTATTTGAACTCAAACAAGTTAATAAAGAGCGTGATAACAATTCTAAGCACCTTACGAAGATAATTTGAAATTCACTCATCACTCAATATGTGTCATGATTAATAGATCACTCATTGCTCAGTCATGATTTATGTTTCTTACCATAGGCTTGTACAAGTATCAAAACAATGAAATAATTCATCAAAGAGGTCTTTTATTCGGGTTGTAACGTTTAGGCTAAGGGTAAATAAAACCTTCGTGCAAATATCTTGTGTAAATCGTAATAGATCGCTGCCACGAATTCTAGTATCACCAAATAACGGATGGTCACTAAGGATAACCTTAGTTCGCTAGCACGTTTTCTAGATCCTCATGAACTCGGATGGTCACTACTTGTCAATACACTTAATAATTACACTAAGTCAAAAAGGTAAGGATAAGGCATGGGAATATTTATGAAATTGGTTTTAAAGAAAAATAAAATCAAAGTCTAAGTCCCATTGTTGCTAATCACGAACAAACCACAAATCCCATAAATGATAATAGTTACAATCTTTCTCCTCTTCGAACTTTCACATGTCGATACATCGATTCACCATATAAAATTCTTCATACTTAGCACATTGGCTAACAACATATCGCATAACTTCTTTATTCATAATATAGCACATTTGCTATAATTGTCACCTTATAGTTGCGATGACTTTTTTTTTTTTTTATTATTTGTTTTTTATTTTTTTTCAGTATACATCACATCTCCCCCACACTTCGCATAAGCATTACCACAAAAATACAAATAAGAAGCTGCAGTCTCCTTCATCTTTGTCGGAATGGCACACACAAACAACAAAGTGTGTCTAACTAATAATCATCAAAAACAATCCAACATACCAAGCAACTAGCAACCCACCGTTTAGACTTTGACAAGGGTTAGGCTAAGGTTTAAAGTGTAAAATCTTTTTGTATTTTTCTGGATTTAACAAAAGTGAAAAGGATGGCTCAAAGGGTTTAACTAGGGGTATCTAGCGTTAAAGATAAACGCTAACAAATGGGTTCCAAATACGAGGAATAACTAACCGATGTGGTTAGCAAAAATTATTTTGTAAACGGATGGCCATTTGGTATTATATCCTAAGTTTGCCTCTTATCATATGAATATATCCTTATCATTCGAAAATGATTAAAGTAACAATTGTTCATTATAAGTATCAAGGTGTAGCTAGCTTGAGAATTACAATGAATAAACTTGTGGAACTATAGCAACCACACTCCTCCAATTGTTCACTAACGTAAGTAAACAACTCCAAACTCGAACCAAAGCTTGAGACTCGAACTCAACACTTTCTGGACGTTTTCACAACACTTAGTAAACTTTCAGGCAATATAAGATAAACTAACAATATTTGGTGTAACACTTTGTTGGATATTTGATGGTACATGTAATCTAGACCCTAAGTAGTCATTATATAGCATAATAACACTTATGCTTCAAGTAAAAACGTCCCTCTTGAGTTATTAAGCAGAAATGATCAGCCACAAATGATTATGGGGAGTAAATTCGTCCATAAATGCAAGACTTGTAACAGCAGTCACCTCCATCCGATCAGTTTCTCGCCAACCGATCGGATGGCACTTCTTGAGAACACTCCAACCGAATCGGATGCGGGTTGCATCCGATCAGTTGGACACTGTCTGGAAACTATTCTTTTGTCTTTTCTATGTCGTTTTACGTTGCATGCGTTGTCTTTCTTCGTGGCATGACTTTATTCATTAGAACTTGATATTTCCTTGATAAATATGTGTAGTAAGCTTGTCTTTATCAAATCCTTTTGTCCATGTGTGGTTTCTTTCTTTCTTGATCTTCTCGAAACTCTCCAAATGTGCATGATCACTTCATTTCTTCATCTTTTAATCACTTTTACCTGCTTTTGGCTATATTTGCATGCATAAACACTTTTCCACGATTAAGTAACAAATATATACAAATATGACCAATTTCCTTGTGTAAAACCAACAATAACGCGACTAAAAATATGTTAACTTTGAGCGTTATCAAATCCCCCACACTTGAGCTTTGCTCGCCCTCGAGCAAGTCTTAATCAAAAGAAAATTGATTTCAATGGCAATAGTGCAAATATCTTATTTGAACTCAAACAAGTTAATAAAGAGCTTGATAACAATTCTATGCACCTTACGAAGATAACTT
>LBNU01014946.1:103353-126581 GCA_014162995.1 Artemisia annua | reverse complement strand
AGTTGTGAAATAAGTTGTATCCAAGGTCCCACAAAGGGTTTAACAAATATTGTCACAATAATGCACTAAAGGTGAGTGCATACAAGGTAGGCTAAGGCGATTTGGGTGTACATTTAAGTGGGGTGTAACAAATTCTTACTTTGAGTAAGATGCTCAAAGATCGAAACGAAAAGATAGGCTCGGAGGGGTGTACTAGGGGTATCGTGTACCAAAAATGGGTACAACGCAAAGGGTGTGGGAGAATTACTTGACTAATGTAGCCAATGTAATTATAACAAAAATACGGGTGTAAAACAAGAGGTTAATCCTAATGCCTCTTATCATGTAGTAGATCTAACTACACGAATGTAGTCTCACTTGTGGATTTGAGATGGTCCTAACGCAAGTTCTAGAATCTAAGCGCTACCGGTACACACATCATAGCATCAAAGATGGATGCTTTTTCTACCAATTCTAGGGGCGAACCTCACATATTTGGGGTGGAAAATTTTTTAGTGGTATGGTTTTGTGCTAGTCATATAATTTCCTATCCATGAGACGCTTATTAAGACCAAAGTCTCACTTCTAAATGTTGTAAAAAATTTTAAATTGGCGCTAAAATTACCCTAACAAATATTTCTCTCGGTTTTATTACAAATTTACTATCACACAAACAAAAATCAAGCGCAATGGTATTCTCTAAGGTGCCTTCATTTACCCCCCTTACACTTAAACCGAACATTGTCCCCAATGTTCAAATAGAAGATGTAAAAGTAAATAAAATGAAAGAATGAAATCAAATACTCCCCTGATTCGTTTGATGTGGATAGTGAGGTAACATGGTTAGATCTTCTTCCAAGAAAGATGAATGTTCAAAGCTTCCCTTCCGAAATGTAAATCATCTTCTTGTCCAAAATAACCTGTTAACCTGCGAAAAAGATAAAGGCCAACCTCGCATAAAATCGGCGATATAATCTATAATAGGATATAATGCTTGTGGAATGAATATTTTTGCAGAATTCCTGGAGATTATAAGTTAGAGAATTAACAAAAAAATTTTATTTCCGGAAGAAAAACAAAACTTTCAAAAATTGCAGAAAAATATTTCCTGACGCCGTCAGGTTGTAACACCTGACGCCATCAGAAATGATCTGACAGAATCCTCATGTTAAGTTTCTGGAAAATCTCTGGAAAAACTATATCTTACTTCCTGGAATTCCTGCAAAAATTCATTATGACTCGATACAAGCATTTGACTCAAACAAATACTAATATGTATGTTAATTTACGTTGTTATGATTCATGTTTATTTGTTCTTATAAACCGATTTAGATTTCCCTTACACTTAGCTTTTGCAAAATACCTTTATATGTAGTTAAGACGAAGTTAAAGTCAAAATAAAGCATTTTCACAAGTTAGTTTGAATCATGAATCAATAACAAGAAATATCATACATACGGAAACAAATAAAATCAAATAAACAAACAAATAAAACACACAAAGCTTGGGTTGCCTCCCAAGAAGCGCTTTTCTTTATTAACGAGTCTTGTAGCTAGACTCAAAGTCACGGTACATTACGTGACTTCATCGTTTGTCTCGGTTTCTAGGTCATCCTCTTGTCCGGTTTTATAATCCGGTCCTAATTTCAAACAATCCTTGTAGAAACCGAACATCCGTTCCATGACATAGTCTACTCCCCTAAGTCTATCCTCATCATTCCTATAGTAGACCACTTGTTTAAGCTCTTTTTCAACGTTTGACAAGCTTTGGAATTGCTCCATCTTATACGGCATTTGGTAGTTCACTTCATCGGTCTCATCCTTAAATTTAACTATCCCTAAGGAAGGTTCATAAGTCATTCTAGAGACCTCAATAAACGGTTTTCCCAAGACTACTTGAGTTAAACTTGCATCGACTATTGGGCGGATATCTTCTACAATCACAAATTCGGTGACATAGGTGAAGTTCCCTACATAAACCAGTAATCCCCTAACTCTTCCCGTGAAGTTACTAATCCATCCCCTATCGGGGAATACCCTATACCTAAGTGGATTTTTCATTGTCAAGTTGTATTGGGCTCTAGTCATGATGTTTATGGGAGATCTAGGGTCGATGTAAGCTTTCCACACATGCAAATGTCCTATGTTGCATGGTATGTTGAGATTAGAAGGGTCGCCCGTTTTGATAATCGGGTTACCTAGGAAGTATGGTGTCTCGGAGTCATCGAATAAATCCTTATGGTATGCCCGTTCTTCTCTAGTTGGTAACTTATTGAAGTAGTCCTCTCCATCATCTACTTCTTCAATCTTGCTTACCCTACTTTCCTTATCTACCTCGACTTCCTTAACTTCATCCCTAGGTTCATTATTTTCCTCACTCCTATCAATTGGTCTAATAGTGACAACGTTGACGAAGTGGACATGTTTGGATGAAGAAGGGTCCTTGATTTGGGGTCCGCTATTAGTGGTCCTAGCGTCCTTATGTGGAGGTGATAGCACTTGGTTGGTAAGGGCCTTCAACAAGTTGTCAATCTTATTGGTCATCTCTACTTGTTGTTGATTAAATTCGGATGTGAATTTAGCTATACGAGCTTCTTGAGATGCCATAAAATTGGACATCAATCCTTCAAAGTTATTGGTACTACCATAGTTGTTGGAAGGATTATTGTTGAAGGTACGGTTCGAGGAAGGACCGTTGGGTTGAAAACGATTAGGTGGGTTGGAAGAATTGTTTTGGGGCACGTTTTGGTTTGACTTCCACCTAAGGTTTGGGTGATTTTTCCATGAGGGGTTGTATGAATCACCGTAAGGGTTTGGCTCGGGTTTGAAAGTGTACCACTTGTCTCCCGCTCCGTCGGTACGCGAGGATGCGTAGTCCGCAAAAGCTTGTTCGGGGAGTTCCATGCAATCACGAGTGTCGTGGGGACCACTACATAATTCGCACGAAGAAGTGATTTTATTCACTTGGCTTGATGGGTTGGGAGCCTCGTAGGATTTCATGAGAAACTTGACTTGGTCTTCAAGTTCTATGATCCTACGGTCGGAAGTGCTTGAATTATTCGAAGGCAAAGATATTGCCTTGACCGTCTTATTCAAATCACGGGGATCATTCCAACTTTCGTTGTCATATAGAGCAAGATCTTCTAGGAGATCCCATGATTGTTCCGCACTTAGATCACGTAGCTTGCCACCGGCCGCTTGGTCAATGGTTTGCCTCGTGGGGATATTGATATGGTCATAGAAGATTTGGACTTGGAGCCAAAGGTCTATGCCATGGTGAGGGACTTTTTGGAGTAAGTCCTTGAATCGAGTCCATGCCTCGTAGAGGGTTTCGCCTTGGCGTTGTTGGAACGCCAAGATATCATTCCTTAGCTTGGTAGTTCTCCCCGGTGGGAAAAATTGAGCAAGGAAACGAGTTGTGAGATCGTCCCAAGAGGTGATGGATCCTGCGGGAAGTCGCTCAAGCCATTGACTAGCTTGGTCCCGTAGAGAGAATTGGAAGAGACGCAATCGGGTCGTCTCTCGAGTTGCAACATCAAGGTCTATGGAATCTACGATTTTGAGGAAATCCTTGAGATGTTGGTTTGGATCTTCGGAACGAAGTCCATGGAATGCGCATCCGCTTTGCACCAACCGGATGGTGTCGGATCGCAAGGGAGTGACATTGGCTCCTTGAGTGAGCTCAATGGTGTTGCGATAGCCATGGTGGCTAGGTCGGGAATACTCTCCTAAGGTGTGGGCTCTAGGAGGTTGGTTTGGTTGTGGTTGGTGGTTTGGTTGAGGTGGGTTGTTGGGATCGAGGATGTTACCACCTTCCATGATGTGCGTGGGATTGCGACCACGCAACAGGTTTTACCTCTAAAGGGATCTTGAGAAGCTTGCAATCCCACCAGGCAGTGTACCTGGTCAGTGTAGTATAGTGTAGTGGTAAGTACGGGGGATTGATCGTTCTCTCACATGGAATAGTGTTCGTTAGGATAGAAAAACTACTCTAGTAGGTCTAAAGGTGAAGGAAGATTATTTTTGTATTTTTGTATTTTTTTTAAAGCAAGTAAAATCTCGGGTTTTGGAGGAATGGGCGGAATTAGTTGCTAGTCAACTAACCCAAAAACTACAATTGCAAGAAAAATAAAATAACAAGAAAATAAAAGGTTGTGAAAACTTATATGGAGACAAATGTGTTTACTTAGACTTCCTTACTCCCTAACTATCTTTTACCGGTTAATTGGTGTATGTATTACTTGTGTGGATGACGGGTGTATTCCTTAACAATTCATGGGGTGGCATACATATCTCCCAATTCTATGAGCTCTTATCTCCTCCTACAACCATGCGTACACATAATCATAGGTATTGTAAACAATGGCTCATGCGTTAAATACTACCTTAATAACCTAGTATGCCTTATTTACATGTTTCTTAAGACGTTCAAGCATGTTACCATATAGGAGTATTGCCAGTTTTCTTAAGCCTAACATTGATGAAACATTCATCCCAACAAAGTAATAACACACCAATCAACCAATAATTAATAGTTAGGTTTCATTAGATCTAAACAAACACAAGAAAAACATAGCCTAGCATGTTAATTGAAAGACAAGCATAAGATATAATTAACCAACACATAGAGATATTGATTAATTTAAGTGAGGACTTATATTTAATTGAACATGAAGGTTTCAAGGGTGAAAAACCCTTGAAATTACAGCTAAAATCGTCTTAAGGGTTTATCCCAAACTTGTACCAAAAGTTCCACACTAATGAATGAAAATTAGGAAAATATATATAGATTTTACATTCTGACGGCGTCAGGTTATAGGTTCTGACGCCGTCAGCTCGCCGTCATTAGGGTTCTCGGATGACCTAGATTTACTTCTAACGCCGTCACCCTTTAAATCGCTCTGGGCCGTCACTCTTTAAGTTAACACCTGACGGCCTACATTCATTAACACCTGACGCCGTCAGGTGAAAACATCTTGTTTTCTTCATAGGGCTTCTAGTGTAATCTGACTTCACTCCTTTGTCAACGTTTTCTGACGGCGTCACCTTGTGACTCTGACGCCGTCAGGTAGGAAATCCAGCTTCTTTTGAGACTTTGTCGTTTTCTTCACTTTTATGCTCCAAAAACGTCCAAATATGCATGTTTTCCAGAATTCTTCTCAAAAGTACCTAAAATGACAAAAGGAACGATTTAGGGCAATATTTGATCATATTTACTCGAATTAGGGCTTAAATGACCCCTTAAAACGGGTACACTTTTCGTCTCATCAGATATTCAAGATCACGATTGAAGAAATACTTAATTGGAATCTTGAGGTTGTGGGGAAGACCAACGAGTGGCAAAGGCTTGGATTAGTCTCGAAATTGGAAAGTGGTGGGTTCATGAGCAGGTAAGACTTTATCCCACGAGACATTTTCGGACAATGCACGAGCAACTTCTTCAACATTGTATTCAAACTTAAGGTGAGTCGTAGTACAAGTTTTGAATTCGGTGAAACCTGCTTTTCGAATATTCATCATGTCGGAGAGTTGTAGTTTCTGAATCTTTATTACTTTCTTGATTCGTTTTGCGAAACTAACAGTGGAACCTTCAACGGGCTCTTCGGACTCTGGAATATCCGGATGTGCATTTAGCATTTCATCAAACCAATTGAACGTTGGTGCAGCGGGATGAATCCATTCTGGAGCTGGAACGATTGGAGCATCTTTTGGTTGTTCTTGGACGTTTTCTGTCGGGTCAGGTGGGACGTCATCCAAGGTTTCATATGCTCCTAGTTCCTCAGTAGTCTGCATTGGAATCTCTTCATCTGCTAGAGTATCGACACTTGCGGTTGGAGGTCTAGAAGTGGAGCCAGATGTTCTTTTTCGCTTATCTTATGGCCTTGGGTAGTCATCTGGATCAGAGTCATCATGCGACGCTTGGTTAACTTAGTCTTTTTGCAAGAATCATCCTTCTTTTCAGCCTTTTTCATAGACTTGATCAACACCTTACGAAGTTCTTCCTCATCCGGATCATTCATTATCGCTTCTAACAGTTTACCTTTGAGATCACTAGCGGAAGGTTTTGGAGGTAGAGTCTGAATCGTAATCGGAGTAGTCTGAAACTTCTGAGCAACAATCCTTTCAAGATTTTCTTTAACATATTGTTCTACGGTTATTGGGAGTTTCTCACGTACATACTTTCGAACTTCTCCTGATAATCTCTCCTTAACCCTATCATTCACTGCTTCGTCAATATCATATACCTTGAACTGTTCAAATTCCTTCTGCTGATCTGTGAATTGCCTTTGGAGTTTCTGGAACTGTTCTTGTAGCGATTTCAACAAACTTGGATGAATGACTGTTTGTGGATCTTGGGTTTGCTGGGGGCGAACTTGTTTAGGTGATAGAGGTTGATCTTGAGTGGGAATTGGAGTAATTTCAGAGCCACCAAGGATGTCAATAGTTGTGTCGTCTTTTCAACTATTCTCCTCCTGAACATTATCATCACCATCGGTTTCATCATCACTTTCATCATCTTCCTTTTTTGACTCTTCATCCGTTTTCTTTTCCTCATCACTTTCACTTTCATTTTCCCCTTCCGATTCATCATCATCTTGGTTGGCACTTTCTGTTTCATCCTTTTCTTTATCACTTTCCTTAGTTTCATCGTCAGTAAGCTTTTGTTTAGAACATGAGGATACTTCTTCACTATATTATTTATCATCTTCTTGATCGGTTTTTGATAGTGTTTGAGAACGTGTTTCCTCAGATTGTTCATCCTCTTCTTCTGACAACGGATTCTCCTGTTCTTCCTCAGATTGTTCTTCCTCAGATTGTTCTTGAGTAACCATTTCCTTATCACGAGTACCAGAACTTTCTCCTTTCTTTTGAAGTTTTTCTATACTTTCTTGTTCCATTCGTTTACTTTCGAGCAAAGTTTGTTTCAGCTGTTTGGTATTATCTGATTCTGAGGATGAAGATGAAATAGGGTCATCTGGTTCTACAGCTTCTTTGCCTTTTCCCTTTAGTCCTTTCTCCTTTTTGACTTTAATAATTTTCTATCTTAAAGTCTCTTCCTCAGCTTCCTTTTCGATAGTTTCATCACGAATGGTCAGCTTTCTTTTGGCTTGACGAGCCACTTTCTTTGTTCTTGACTTTGGAGCTGGCTTATCTTTCCTAGTACCTTTAGCTGCAGTTTTGGTCTTAATATTTGCTAACCCAACTGACTTGTTTCTTTGTGACGTGTCGTAAACAACAAATGCATCAGTATCACGTACAGCTTGAGTTAACAATAGATCAGGAATTCTCAGTCCCTGTTCGGTGGTGCTTGTTTTCTGAATTCTGACTCGTGTGTCTACTTGATCCATTCCTAGTATGTGATCCTTATCATTGTTTCTCGGATCAATCTCACGATATTTGTGCATGAATAGAGCTATGAGAATTTTGGTATACCGAGCAAACGGGATATTGGAATTTGCAGCTTTGTTAAAATGATGAGATTGATGAACCATGTCGTTCCATATCAGCTGAGCATAGTCAATATGAGCCACGTTAACAATAGCCAGTATAGTTGCATAAATTCCAAAGTAGGATGTTCATGACCGGTTTCTTTGCCTGTAACACAATTGGTGAGGATCGAATACAATGTAAGCCATGGTTGTGGGATAAATTTTCTGTCAATAGAGGATAAGTTGGTGAGAGGTGTTTCAGATTCATCATATCCAAGTTTATGAAGAAATCTGATAATCTTGTCCAATGAGGTAATTTGAGTAAAGTCTTTGAATTGTCTGGATGCTGTTGCAGGTAAACCAAGAACGAAACGAAAGACCATGATATCAAACGAGATGGTTTTCTGATCGAGTTTAACCTTCATGGTTTTGTTGTCCCGGCTGACCTCAAGAGTTTCCCAGAACTGAGTCAAGTAAACTTCTGGAACTTTGGCTGATTCGGTGAGGAGTTGTCTAATGAAGTGTCGCTGTAGAATCTCCATAATGATTTGACAAGTAGAATGACATGGCAGTTTTGCAAGATTGACTTTCATATTAGACTTGCTGATTGTTCTCTCTTCTCCTTGAATCAATACATTCCTAGCAACGGATCCTTGAGACATGATTGTACCTGAAATGTAACAACACAAACAAGAAACACAATACGATGCATGTTTATGTTAGTGTAAATCTAATAATCCATGATGTTATCTTGTTAGTTATCAATTGTGAACAAGTACGCAACACATTATAGATACGCACAAAACATGTCAAGGATACAGAGCAACAAGGTAGAAAACAATTCAAAACACTTATGAGTCGTAAGAAAAATATCAAGAAACTTAAAAAAATCCAAGTTTTGAAGACTTTTCTTACTTACTAACATAAAAGACTAACTTGACAAGTAAAAAATTCTTACTCGACAATTGAAAAATCAAGTCTAGCTTGAAAACATTCTTACTCGAAAAAAAATTCTTACTTGATGAGTATAACATGAGTGCTTACTTGATCAAGCTTACTCAACAAAATATACTTGATAAAGTTTTCTTTACATGCTTCAGCTTACTCGATAACTGTGAAACAGAAAGAACTTACTCGATAAGACAAGTTCCTTACTCGATATTTTAGAAAAAATTTTGACAGAGTTTCTTTACTCTTGAGTTTAGAACATAAAGAGCCCTTACTCGAAGGTCCTTTTGGTCAACTCCTTACTCGGAGAAAAATAGCATTAATCCTTACTCGACACTTTATCAAAAAACTTGTTACTCGAAAAGTGCTAACTTGATAAAATCTGCTAATTCGATGTCAACCTTACTCGATAAGGATTTAAGAAAAAATTGCTAACTTGAAAAACTTTCTTACTCGATAAGGCTAACTTGATACGAGTTGCTTACTCGATGACAGCTTAACTCGATAAGATTTAATGAAAACTTGCAAACTCTATAAGCATTCAAACTCGATAAGATCTGTAACTCGATAACTACTAACTCTATAAGGAATTAGGAAAGTTGCTTACTCGATAAGTTACTTACTCGATATATGCATCTTTGAATCAAGTTGTTTACTCGATAAAGAATTTAATTTTGCTTACTTGAAGCATAGAAACAACTTTTATCGAGTAAGAAACTAAATTTCTTACTTGAAAAAAAATTGTTCGTATGCTTCGAGTAAGGAAAATTAAATCCTTACTCGATAATCTTCATGTTAACTTGATAAAGATCATACTAACTCGATATGTTCTTCCCAAACTCGATAACATTCATAAAGACCAAAAATTTTATGAGTGCTTTGGGCCATGGGTATGCTTAACTTTGTTGACATTTGGCATCTAAAAGCATAATCCAATCCTAAATCTAACATAAGCCAAACACCTTATTCACAATAGATCAAACAGTGACACGACATAGGTGATAATTATGCATATGTTATACTAAGGTTGTGAAAACTTAGGAGCATGTAAGGAAAACATAAATGAGCAACAATTAACACTCAAAACACACAAACACAAACCCAGAATGTGCCAGCTAAGTTTACGAGCCCTAAATCCAAATTTTCACAAATTTCACTAATCTGTTGAATCTTAGGCCCAAATTAAGATGTATTAAGATAATTAGATACCTACCAAAGCACACTATCTAACTTAATTAGCCTAAAACCTCAATTTTGAGAAACGCCCAATTTCTTAGCATAAACCCTAATTATCAAATGATAAAAATTGAGCCATAGAAAGTGCAAAAGAGATATGGGCGAGTGATATATACATGATAATGAGATAACCAAACACTTACAATTAAGGAAAAACTCAGAATCATAAAAACTTGGTAGGAAGAAAAAAATGGCAGCGTGTGGGTAGTGTTTACGTTTTTGTGAAAATAAAAAAAAAAAAAAAAAAACTGAGTTGAGTATCTTTTATAGGGAAAACTTTCAGTTATTTGCAGTTATGGCCCCTATACTTTGTAACTTTCAAGAGTTTGCAGATTTGGCCCTTGTAATTGTACACAAATAATGTTTAGACTTTTGGAAAAATTAAGTTCTATGATTAAGTAGTCGTAACATTATGAGGCCAATGAAAAAACACTTTGAGTAATTTATTTTGACGTTTCTCCCCCTTGAACCAACCAAAACGTAATTAAGGTTTATTGAGACCTATGGTTCAAGAGATTGTCGGAAAGAATTTTGATGATGAAATAAATATAAACGATGATTTGAAAAAAAAATGACAACAAATTCTCTTAGGTTTGAAAAACTTGTCTCCCCCTCAAAATATGTTTTCTTTGGAAAATATGAGAACGTAATGTTTGAAAATATATAAAACATATTTTGACTTAGAGAAATTTGTCGATGAAGAGGAGATGATGGCTTTTTTTTTTTTTTTTTTTTAAAATAAAGAAGAAAATCTTTTTGTATTTTTATGGTTTTATACTTTTATATTTTGTTTTTGAATATTATTTACACAATNTTTTTTTTTTTTTTTTTTTTTTTTTTTTTTTTTTTTTTTTTTTTTTTTTTTTTTTTTTTTTTTTTTTAAAATAAAGAAGAAAATCTTTTTGTATTTTTATGGTTTTATACTTTTATATTTTGTTTTTGAATATTATTTACACAATGTTTTGGTGTTGACTCCCTTAATTGTTTTTAAGAAAAGATTTTAAATCATCCGGAGTCAAACACCGCATACCAATCCGGTGAACTAGTTCAGCAAACCTTGTTGGAGCAAGGGCTTTTGTGAACAAGTCTGCCAGTTGGTAGTCAGTACCCACAAAGTATAATTTAACTGTACCCTTTCAACATGGTCTTTGATGAAGTGATACCGGAGAGCAATATGCTTAGATTTGGAGTGAAGAACCGTGTTGCAGGAGATTGCTATGGCACTTTTGGAGTCACAGTATATCGGGATTTTGTTGAATGTATAACCATAGTCTTGCAGCTGGGATCTCATCCAAATGACTTGAGCACAACATTCAGACATGGCTACATATTCAGCCTCTGTGGACGATAACGATGTGCAAAATTGCTTCTTTGACTACCAAGATACAAGCTTATCTCCAAGAAACTGCAAACCACCAGAAGTACTTTTGCGTGTATCTAAACAACCTGCATGATCAGCATCTGAAAAGGCGATTAGATCAAACCAGAATCCTTCGGATACCAGATCCCCAAGTTAATGGTTCCCTTTACATATCGAAGGATTCTTTCAGCCTCTGAGAGGTGTCGTTCAGTTGGACTGGACTGATAACAAGAGCACATATATACCGCAAATACTACGTTTGGTCTGCTAGATGTGAGATACATGAGGGACCCAATAATACTTCGGTATTTGCTAGGGTCTACAGGTTTCCCATGTATGTCAGCATCTAGCTTTGTTGTGTAGGACATTGGTGTAGAATAAGTATCACAACTGGTCATTCCATGTTTCTTTATTATCTCAAGAGCATATTTGGACTAATTTATAAAAATTCCACGGGGTGATTGATGAACTTGTAGTCCTAAGAAGAACGAAAGTTCACCGATCAAGGACATTTCAAAATTTGTTTTCATTAATTTTGCAAAAGCATTTGAATATTTCTTGTGCGTAGACGCAAAAATAATGCCATCGACATAAATTTGAACAATTAGTATGTCCTCACCGTGTTTTTGAATAAACAGTGTTAGATCGACAATGCCTTTAAAAAAGTTATGGGCCAACAGAAATGAAGATAGTTCATCGTACCATGCCCTTGGGACTTGTTTAAGGCTGTAGAGAGCTTTCTTAAGTACGTACACATGGTTAGATATTCAGGGTTGACGAATCCTTCTGGTTGACTGACGTAAACCACCTCACGTAACTTTTTGTTTAGAAAAGCCATTTTGACATCCATTTGATAAACAATCATATTTTTGTGAGCAGCGTATGCCAGAATATGCGAACAGTCTCAAGTCTAGCCACTGGTGCAAAAGATTCCTCAAAATCAATTCCTTCTTCCTGAAAGTATCCTTTAGTAACCAGTCGGGATTTGTTACGAATCACTGTGCCTTCTGCATCTAACTTGTTCTTCCAAATCCACTTCAGTCCAATGACATAGACTCCGTCTGGTCGTTCGACTAACTCCCACACTTCTAATCTTTTGAATTCTTCAATTTCTTCTTGCATTGATTCAATCCAGTTGACGTAGGTTAGAGCCTCTTTAATGTTTTTGGGTTCAGCTTGAGACACTGTGAGTGCATAAATGCATTTTTCAGCATCGGTGTAGAGTTTTCGTCTTGTCATGACTGGTGCTTTTGGATGACCAATAATGTTAACCAAAGGATGATCTCGAGTCCAATGGTGTGTGGAAGGGTGATGTTGATAAAAAGTCTGCATATTAGTTGGTTCCAAATTGCGTGTTGATGACTCAGCGATGTCTTCAATTGCTGGAGTTGGTGTGAAAGGATTAAAGAACGCATTTGGATCATAATCTGCAGGTGCGGGTACTTGTTGTTGGTTCAGATCTTCAGCTGCATTGTCGGTGTTGGAAGCGGTTTGTTCAACAGTTATTGGTGATGCAATTGGAGGTGCATTGTTGTCTACAGTTGTTGTTGTAGAAGCAGGTGTATCAGGTGTTGGAATGTTATCAGGTTGAGCAGCGGAACTAGTGTATACATCTGGTGCACTTTGATCAAAAGTATCATCAAACAACAGAGCAAAGAGCATTTCCAATTCTTTACGGGTTAGAGACAATGGTTCAGTTGAAGGATCTGGGTAGTTTAGACGGTTGGTTGCGGGTCCTAAGTTGTTGCACTCAGAAACCATGTCAGAAAGTTCATCGAAATTAGCATGAATAGTCTCCTGAATTTCCCTAGTACGACGGTTGTAGATGCGAAAACCTTTGGAGTTCTCACAATATCCAATGAAGATACCTATATCGGCTTTAGCTTTGAGCTTTCCAAAGTCATCACGATCATTATGTGGGTAGCAAAGAGCACCGAATACATGAAAGTGTTGAATATTTGGTTTCCGTTTATGAACAAGTTCATAAGGAGTTTTGTTGTGGCGTTTGTTGATCATGCAACGATTTTGAGTGTAACATGCAGTTGACACGACTTCAGCCCGTAAGTAATCTGGTAATTGAGCATTAATGAGCATCATTCTTGCAGCTTCCACTAACGTTCTGTTTCGCCTTTCGACAACCCCATTCTGTTCTGGACTTCTGGCAATAGATGTTTGATTCTCAATTCCCACTTTCTCAAAGTAATCTCGAAGAGTTTGATTTGTGAATTCAGTTCCATTATCCGTTCTGACCGTTCTGACTGTGTTACGAAGTTGAACCTGAATTTTGGTGAGAAAGGTGATGATCATTGAAGGAGCTTGATATTTGCTTCGAAGAAAGTAAACCCAAGTCCATTTGGAGTAGTCATCAACAATTACTAAGATGTATCATTTACCGTTGATCGTTTGTACACGCATTGGGCCACACAAATCCATATGAAGTAGGTGAAGAACATGTTTTGAGCTTGGTTCAGTTTTAGAATTGAAGTGTGCATGTTTGCTCTTTCCTTGTTCACAAGCGGGACATAAGTGATCTTTTGAATATTTGAATCTTGGAAGACCATCAACTAGTTTGTGACGAGCAAGGTTTGTCTTGGTTTTGAAGTTTAGATGAGACATACGGTTGTGCCATAACCAGGATTTTGTCGAAGTTGCTTTTGAAAGAAGACATATGGGAGAGGAAGCAATCATGTCTGACATAGAGATAGTATAGAGACTGTTTCCACGAGAGCCGGACATAAGGTCATTTCCATTGAGATTGCGAACGAAGCAAGTTTTCTCCCTGAATGCTACTTCCAAATCCCCATCACAGAATTGACCGACTGAGAAAAGGTTGTGTACAAGTCCTTCGACATAATAAACACAACTAATTTCGATGTTCCCATTGATATAATCACCGTATCCCATTATTGCAGCGAAATGATCATTCTCGAATCTGACAGTGCTGATGAACTTTCAAACAAAGTTTGTTAACAGTTTAAGGTTGCCTGTCATATGTCGGGTGCATCCGCTATCAACAATCCAAAGAACAATTTGTACCACCTGCATCACACGAAGATGACAAAGATGGAGTGATGGTAACAGTGGAACCCGAAGAAGTTGTGGATTCCGTTGGGTTAGAAACACAAGCAGTTATAAGTTTAGGTATCCATTTAAAACTAGGTTTCGTTTGTAACCAACGTTGCCATATCCAACTAGATTGGGCTTTCTTCTTAGTGAATTCGCTTAGTGTTTTAATTGTCTTAGGAATTGTTGGTTGGGCAATGGGAGTGACAAAATCATTCTTAGAAACTACAATTGGCTTTCTACCTAGCACAGACTTAGAAGCTATAGTGAGCCTAGAGGAAATGCCAGATGTACGTTTCTTTTTGTGATATAAAAGAGAATTGGCAACACATTTAGAATGATCACCAGATAACATACTATTTCGACAAAACACACACGATGCATTAAAATTCAAAACATTCAAAGGTTCATCATTCGTTACACATTGATTACGATTACAATTTGCTAAATCAGAATCTAAATCAGGTGCAACATGAGTTTTATTCAAAGTCCTAAGGTGATCTTCTACTTCAGAGGCTTCTAGTTTTCCGCTTCTACGTTGCAAGATCCTATTCTTCCTCTTAATTCTCTTACGCTTTGATCTGCTAACGTTAGTAGTGGTGACTATTCCTGTAGAAGTTGAAGCAGTCAAGTTAGAAATTTGATTGTGTGTTTCCCTAAGGGTGGTGTCGATGTTATACATTCCTGGTGCTATCACATTGTTTTCAACAAACTTTCCTTTTTCAAGTAGCTTAATTTTCTCTTTTAACTCAATGATGATGTGTTGTTTTTCTTGAATTTCACTGTGAAGTTTTTTATTTGACTGAAAGAAAGAATCACGGTGTTGTTGCCATTCAGCATTTTCAACTTTTAATGCGGCAATTTCCTTTTCACATTTTAAGAGTTGACTTTGTAAAATTGTGTTTCTTTATCAAAAGATGATGAATTATTATGACTTTGCAATTTTAATTCAAAATCAAGACTTTGTGTTTGACACCATTCAAGCTTATTTTTCAGTTGACAAATTTCTTTTGAAAGCAAGTTTTGCACATCATCACTGTGTTTTGAGAGAGCCTCATTTTCATTTTTCAAGGTCTCAAGTTCATATTTCAACGTCTCATTATCCGTATTATGATCATCAACAAGCATAGAGGTACCAGATTCCTACAAAGAATTCATAATCACAGATAATATATCAGCATTAAGAACATGTTCTAAGAGTCGATCGGTTTCTTTTTGCAAAACTTTGTTTCGACGTTTTTGTTTTGAAATCGAATGTTCCATTGCATTGAAAACCTCCATCATATATGTTACCTCCTTTGTAGTTCCTATTCCCAGTGTGTAGCACAAAGACGCAAATGTTGAACATGTGGCAAAAATTGTTTTTGAAAAACTTCTCTCTTTTCTTTTTCATAAGCAGATTGAAAATTAGAAACCGTTATTTCAGAATTTCGTTCAATTGCTTGTTCTAAAAATTTGATGTCTTCCATAAACATATCAAAATACCGAAGTACCCGAAAACGTTTTGGTAATGGTGTAATTTGACCAGATTCTGGTAAAGGACCATTTATTTGTACTACTGGTTTAACAGGACCTACATCAGAAGATGACTCATGAATTTGCATTAAAGTCCATGGTTGTTCAGTTTTCTCTTTTTGAGGCACAAAAGAATCATACAAATGAGGGAGTTTTGAGTAATCAAGCGGTTTGTTACAAAAAACATTGCTCATTTTTATCGACTCTCATCTTCTAGTTCCTCTTCTTCCTCGCAATTATATACAACAACACGCACAACAGATTCATCAAATAATTGTTCTTCACTATACAACTTTGGCATTTCCTTGAGTGCTGTTTTGAGAAAACGAGGTGTATCGTCACCAAGAGCAAAACCATACCCATGAGGGTTTTGTTTTAAAGTAAACTTTTGAATTGTAGTGATAGATTCACCCGTTTTATAAACAACGTTTTGAAATTCTTTACGTTTGCATTCCAATTCAACTATTTCTTCGATGTAAGAATCAGCCCGTTTCCTTGACGTTTGTTTATATTCTTTAAAATTAGCTTGACAAGTTGTCAACTCAGTTTTAGTTTTTGAAAGCTCTTCGTTGAGTTGATTAACTTGTTGTTTGAGTTCAAACGTTTCTTTTTCAATTTGAGAGATCAAATCGTTTTTTTGAAAGTAGTTAATTCACGAATTTGATGTTGCAACTCTTGTTCTTGAACATAAGATTTTTGGAACGCAATTTGAAAACTTTTTTCTCTATTATCGCGTGTTTCAAAAGTATTGATTTGTGTTTTACAACACTCAAGGTCCTTCGTTAGTGATGCAATTTTAGCTTTTAATCTAGCATTTATATCATTGCACTTTTGAATTTGAATTTGGGTGTTCATAAGGTCAGTTCTGAGTTCTGAATCTGGGTCAAGCATAGATTCATTTTGTTCAACGTTATCATTATTATCATTGTCAATTGGATCATCAAATGTAACCATCAGATTAATTTGATCGTCAACATCAAATGTAACAACTGGGTTAATTTGATCATCATCGTCAAATGTAACAACTGGGTTAATTTGATCGTCCTCTTGATTAGATAATAATGAGTCATGTGAACAACGTGTTCCGTGTTTGATTCAGATGCAGAAGATGACGCAATATCATGTATCAAGCATGTGATTGGATCAAATACCTGAGACAGACCATCAGGGTCATACATTGGGCCTGAATCATTCAGATTGAGTTCCTGCATGTTGGCCATAAGCATGACAGCAGCATTAGCATCGAACGACTGTGTTCCCAGATTCAGTATTCCCCATTTCAACAATTTCAACCCTTTTCTGAGGAGCAGCAACATTGTTCCTAAAACTTCCATTAGCATTAAACCTTTGTCCATTCCCAGAATTACCCATGTTTCCTCCTGAACCTGATCTTCCATAGGTACGATTCTGCACCTCAACTCGGCCATCATGAATAACAGCTTGATTCCTTGTGTTTGATGAAGAGCGAAGTCGGTTGTTAGATTCGTTAGAGAATTTGCTGAATGCCTTAGCAATGAGTGCAATTCCTTGGTTCAAGTTGTTGAATTCCTCATCGTCTTCATCATTGGTTGAATTTGAGTAGTACTTGGAATTAGTGTTGTCATATGAAGCAGTCTGACTTGCATTGCTTTGCTGAGTAGGATCGTATGGAATTAGTTGTTGTGAAGAGTGCGGATGAGGGAAGTTGAGGTAATTCTGATCTTGAGCATAAGCATGGTTTGATGGTAGTGGATTAAAGTGAGACTGAGCAATAAGTGCTAATGAGTTTGGATTTGGAGGAGGTGACAAGTTTGCACGAAGAGCTCGATCTTTGTTCACTTCACTTTCATGGTGCTTCAGATAATCAAACAACAATCCATATGAGGCATTGTGAAGATTCTTTGCTTGCCTAACAAACGTGACATATTTTTGCCATTCATAACCAAGACAACTTAGAAACTTTGTATTGATTGCAATCCTGGGAAGTTTGACGTTGTGTCTGTCCAAATCATTGATGATGTTTGTGAAGCGATGATAGTAAGACTCAAGTGATTCCCCTGATTCAATCATAAAGTCTTCATACTCAAGGTAAAGTTTGGATTCCATATTTTCTTGATTCAATTCAGTGCCTTCCATCAAGAGGTGAACGTGTTCCCACATATCCTTAGCAGTTTTCTAAGCATCAATGCTTCGAAAGATCGGATTAGGTATTCCTTGAAGAATGAAGATCATTGCAAGATCATTTGCTTCACAATGAAGTTTTTGTTCTTTAGTGAGTGAAGAGTCAGGAAGTGGGGTCACAGTATTAGGTCTTGGTGGTGTAGCATTTGGATCTCCCGGAACCGTGGTAGGAGGCCATTGAAATGGACCTTCTAAGATAACCTTTTTCAGATACTTTCCATGAGGTTTCTTTAGTTCAATGAATCGTAAAAATCGACTAGCCCATTGAACGTAGTTTCCTGGTGTTAGCATTGGAGGGATGTCAAGAGACCCTGCCTTATGTCGAGATTGCTGACTAGTGATTGCCTCACACATTTGATCAAACCAATGAGTTTGCTTAGTTGGTGGTAAGTTGGTTTGCATTTGCTGATGTAAGTATGGTTGTTGTTGTGGAAATTGTTGTGGTGCAAATTAATGTTGTTGCATTAAGAGTTGATGCTGAGGATATGGTTGTTGATACGGTTGTGGATAAGGTTGCTGATACGGTTGCTGATACGGTTGTTGTTGAAGATTTTGTTGTAGCTGCTGATGTTGATGAAAGTAGTTGTAGTACGGAGGTCGAGACATGATGATTGATGAGACAAAAAGTGTTACGCTTTTAGGGGGTCATTTAAGCCCTAATTCGTATAAATGTGATCAAATATTGCCCTAAATCGTTCCTTTTGTCATTTTAGGTACTTTTGAGAGGAATTCTGGAAAACATGCATATTTGGACGTTTTTGGAACATAAAAGTGAAGAAAACGACAAAGTCTCAAAAGAAGCAGGAATTACTACCTCACGGCGTCAGAGTCACAAGGTGACGCCGTCAGCAAGCCTTGACAAAAGAGTGGAAACCAATTATCAAATGACGGGCCAGAAAGATTTGGAACTTTTACACCTGACGCCGTCAGGTGTTATATGGTGTAGGCCGTCAGGTTATAATCTAAAGAGTGACGGCCCAGAAGGAAATAGAGAGTGATGGCGTCAGAAGTGGATCTAGGCCATCTGAGAAACCTAATGGCGGCGAGCTGACGGCGTCAGCTTCTATAACCTGACGCCGTCAGAATGTAAAATCTATATATAGTTTTCTATTTTTCATTCATAAGGGTGGAACTTTGTGGAGAACTTTTGGCACCAAACCCTAGACGAATTTTCTGTACTTTTTAGGGTTTCTAACCCTTGGAACCCTCATGCTTAATTAAAGATAAGTATTCACTTTAATTCAATCAATATGTCTATGTGTTGGTTGATTATCTCTTTTGCTTGTCTTTTAATTAACATGTGTAGCTAAATTCTCTTTGTGTTTGCTTAGATCTAATGAAACCTAACTATTAATTATTGGTTAATTGATGTGTTGTTGTTTGTTGGGATGATTGTTCCATCAATGTTAGGCTCAAGAAAACTGGCCAACCTCCTTTATGGTAACATGCTTGAACGTCTTGGGAAACATGTAGCCAAGGCATACTAGGCTATTAAGGTAGTATTTAACGCATGAGCCACTGTTTACAACCCCTATGGTTGTGCCGTGCATGGCATAGGGCGAGATAAGAGCTCATAGAATTGGAGAGATATGTATGCCACTCCATGAGTTATTAGGAATACACCCTTCATCCACACAAGTAACACACATATCAATTAACCGGTAAAAGATAGTTAGGGAGTAATGAAATCTAAGTAAACACAATTTTCTCCATATTGTTTTCACAACCACAATAGTTTAGATATTTATTTTATTTTAATTTGCATAAGTAGTAAACTTGGGTTAGTTGACTAGCAACTAATTCCGCCCTTCCTCTAAAAACCGAGATTTTAATTGCTTTCAAAAAAATATAAAAATACAAAAAGAATCTTCCTTCCACCCTTAGACCTATTAGAGTAGCTTTTCTATCCTAACGAACACTATTCCCTGTGAGAGAACGATCAATCCCCCGTACTTACCACTATCCTATACTACATCGGTCAGGTACACTGCCTGGTGGGGTTGTAAGCCTCTTGAGATCCCTCGAGAGGTAAAACCTGTTGTAAGGTCACAAAACCACGCATCAAGTTTTTGGCGCCGCTGCCGGGGAATAGTTATTGTTTAGGTAGAATTTTTATTTCTTTAGGTCTACTCACTAGATTCCTTTCTAGTGAGATTTTTATTTTCTTTTTCTAGGATTTTCTTTAGTCTATCTTTTTCTTCGTGTTTTTGTTCGTAATCTTTACCATCCGCCATCATGGAAGGTGGTAACATCCTTGATCCCAACAACCCAATTCAACCAAACCACCCACCACAACCAAACCAACCTCCTAGACCCCGCACCTTAGGAGAGTATTCCCGACCTAGCCACCTTGGCTATCGAAACACCATTGAGCTCACTCAAGGAGCCAATGTCACTCCCTTGCGATCCGACACCATCCGGTTGGTGCAAAGCGGATGCACATTCCATGAACTTCGTTCCGAAGATCCAAATCAACATCTCAAGGATTTCCTAAAAATCGTAGATTCCATAGACCTTGATGTTGCCTCTAGAGAGACGACCCGATTGCGTCTCTTCCAATTCTCTCTATGGGACCAAGCTAGTCAATGGCTTGAGCGACTTCCCGCAGGATCCATCACCTCTTGGGATGATCTCACAACTCGTTTCCTTGCTCAATTTTTCCCACCGGGGAGAACTACCAAGCTAAGGAATGATATCTTGGCGTTCCAACAACGCCAAGGCAAAACCCTCTACGAGGCATGGACTCGATTCAAGGACTTACTCCAAAAAGTCCCTCATCATGGCATAGACCTTTGGCTCCAAGTTCAAATCTTCTTTGACCACATCAATCTCCACACGAGGCAAACCATTGACCAAGCGGCCGGTGGCAAGCTACGTGATCTAAGTGCGAAACAATCATGGGATCTCCTAGAAGATCTTGCTCTTTATGACAACGAAAGTTGGAACGATCCTCGTGATTTGAATAAAACGTTCAAGGCAATATCTTTGCCTTTGAATAATTCAAGCACTTCCGAGGATAGGATCATAGAACTTGAGAACCAAGTCAAATTTCTCATGAAATCCTACGAAGCTCCTAAACCTTCAAGCCAAGTGAACAAAATCACTTCTTCGTGAGAATTATGTAGTGGTCCCCACGACACTCGTGATTGCATGGAACTCCCCGAACAAGCTTTTGCGGACTACGCATCCACGCGTACCGACGGAGCGGGAGACAAGTGGTACACTTTCAAACCCGAGCCAAACCCTTACGGAGATTCATACAACCCCTCAAGGAAAAATCACCCCAACCTTAGGTGGAAGTCAAACCAAAACGCGCCCCAAAACAATTCTTCCAACCCACCTAATCGGTTTCAACCCAACGGTCCTTTCTCAAACCGTACCTTTAACAATAATCCTTCCAACAACTATGGTAGTACCAACAACTTCGAAGGGTTGATGTCCAACTTTATGGCATCTCAAGAAGCTCGTATAGCTAAATTCACATCCGCATTCAATCAACAACACAAGTAGAGATGACCAATAAGATTGACAACTTGTTGAAGGCTCTCAACAACCAAGCGCTATCCCCCCACATAAGGACGCTAGGAACACCAATAGCGGACCCCAAATCAAAGACCCCTCTTCATCCAAACATGTCCACTTCGTCAACGTTGTTACGATTAGACCAATTGATAGGAGTGAGGATGATAGTGAATCAAAGGATAAGAATAAGGGAGTAGAGGATGATAGGAAAGCTCAGATTAGCGAAATAGAAGAAGTAGGAGAAGAGGACTACTTCAATAGGTTACCAACTAGGGAAGAGCGAGCATATCATAAGAATCTATTCGATGACTCCGAGACCCCATACTTCCTAGGTAACCCGATTATCAAAGTGGGCGATCCTTCTAATCTCAACATACCATGCAACATCGGACATTTGCATATATGGAAAGCTTACATCGACCCTAGATCGCCCATAAACATCATGACTAGAGCCCAATACAATTTGATAATGAAAAACCAACTTAGGTATAGGGTGCTCCCCGATAAGGGATTGATTAGTAACTTCACGGGGAGAGTTAAGGGATTACCGGTTTATGTAGGAAACTTTACCTATGTCACCGACTTTATGATTGTAGAAGATATCCGCCCAATAGTCGACGCAAGTGTAACCCAAGTAGTTTTAGGCAAGCCATTTATCGAGGTCTCTAGAATGACTCATGAACCTTCCTTAGGAATAGTTAAATTTAAGGATGAGACCGACGAAGTAAACTACCAAATGCCATATAAGATAGAGCAATTCCAACACTTGTCCAATGTTGAAAAGGAGCTCAAACAAGCGGTTTACTATAGGAACGATGAGGATAGACGTAGGGGAGTAGACTATGTCATGGGAAGAATATCCGGTTTCTATAAGGATTGTTTGAAATTAGGACCGGAATACAAAACCGGAAAAGAGGATGACTTAGGAACCGTGACCAACGACGAAGTCACGTAATGTACGGTGACTTTGAGTCTAGCTACAAGACTCGTTAATAAAGAAAAGTGCTTCTTGGGAGGCAACCCATGCTTTGTGTGTTTTGTGTGTTTATTTGATTCTATTTGTTTCCGTATGTAAGTTATATTTCTTGTTATTGATTCATGCTTCAAACTAAATTGTGAAAATATTTTATTTTGTTTTTAACTCCGTCTTAACTACATATAAAGGTATTTCGCAAAAGCTAAGTGTAAGGGAAATCTAAATCAGCTTATAAAGAACGAATGAACATGAATCATAACAATGAAGTTAACATACATATTAGTATTTGTTTGAGTCAAATGCTTGTATCGAGTCATAATGAATTTTTGCAGGAATTCCGGGAAGTAAGCTCTAGTTTTTCCAGAATTTTTCCGGAAACTTAACATGAGAATTCTGTCAGATCATTCTGACGGCGTTAGGCATAACACCTGACGGCGTCAGGTTAAAATTTTCTGCAATTTTTGAAANAGGAACATGAATCATAACAATGAAGTTAACATACATATTAGTATTTGTTTGAGTCAAATGCTTGTATCGAGTCATAATGAATTTTTGCAGGAATTCCGGGAAGTAAGCTCTAGTTTTTCCAGAATTTTTCCGGAAACTTAACATGAGAATTCTGTCAGATCATTCTGACGGCGTTAGGCATAACACCTGACGGCGTCAGGTTAAAATTTTCTGCAATTTTTGAAAGTTTTGTATTTCTTCCGGAAACCTAAAAAGTTTTGTCAATTCTTTAACTTATAATCTCCAGGAATTCTGCAAAATATTCATTCCACAAGCATTATATCCTATTATGTAGATTTTACCGCCGATTTTATGCGAGGTTGGCCTTTATCTTTTTCAGGTTAACATATTATTTTAGACAAGAAGATGTTTATTATTTTGGAAGGGAAGCTTTGAGCGTTCGTCTTTCTTGGAAGAAGATCTAACCATGTTACTTCACTATCCACATAAAACGATTCAGGGGAGTATTCGATTTCATTCTTTCATCTTATTTACTTTTACATCTTCTATTTGAACATTGGGGACAATGTTCG
>LBNU01014946.1:78068-96846 GCA_014162995.1 Artemisia annua | reverse complement strand
AATAAGTTTAAGAAATCCTTGAGGCCCAAACCTACTAAAAGGTGGGTCAATAGAAAGAACTAATTCAGTTTACTATTTGTGCAGAAACATGCCAGGGAGCCTGTGTGGCATCTAGATAGTGGATGCTCAAGAAGCATGACTGGTGTGAAGCAGTATCTGCACAAATACATAGAAGAACCAGGACCCAAGGTAGTGTTTGGTGATAACTCATCAGCTCCCACTGTTGTTTTAAACGCTCTAAGGAGGCAGAAGGCTATGCGCGATTATGGGATCTTCCTAACTCGGTGTTTAAATGAGTAGCTTTTCTATTTGTTTATGCACCATTAGATGGTTTTTTCCTATTGGTGCTATTGGTTTGTAGTTATGATGTAATCGAATGGCATGTCATTCGTTATGGCTGTTCAAGCTTTTGAGCTTGAGGTTAATGTGTCACTCAGTCACATTCCATTGTACTTATCGGATTTTGGGTGATTAATATATTTTACCAGGGATGTTTCCCTTTTACCCAAAAAAAAAAATCAGCTCCCACTGAAGGTTATGGTTCAGTAAACTGCAATGGTATAGCTTTTACTAGGATAGCTTATGTAAATGGACTCAAATACAATCTCATCAGTGTCAGCCAACTATGTGATGCAAAATACATAGTTCAGTTTGATGATAAGAGAGGAACCATCTTTAATGCCAACAAAGAAGTTGTGTTGATTGCACCAAGAAGAGATGATGTCTATGTCTTAGACATGNAACCTTAAAAGCTTGATTAGTGTCAAAAAGCAAAAATACCAAAAAAATACAAAAGTAGTGTAAAAATAAGAAAAGAAGAAAGAAGGAAGAAGAAGGCAAGAGGAAAGATGATTCAAGAATTGTTCTGGTTTAGTGCTTCATGAGAAGCTATAGGATGAGTTCTTGGCTCATGATTCTGTGGTTATCTCAAGTTTGCAAAAATCTGTAAGCTTTTGTGGTTTCTGCATTGTTTGTGTTATTGTATTCTAAGCTTATTGTTCTTTGATTTCATGCTTATGAGTTGTTATTAAGTAGTTATAAAGCTTCTAATCAGTGACTTGTTCATTGGATTCCAAGTTGTTAGAAAATCTCAATGTTACAGTGTTAATAGCAATTTGGTTATATTTGAGTTTTGTGCTTGTGTTCTGGTTGATTTTTATTGCTTTGATCTTGTTTCATGATAGTATAAAGGACTGCATGAGTATACTTGATCATATCTGTCATTTGCTTTGAGAATCAAAACCTTAATTCTCTTAAGGGTTGTTTGGATCAGTGTTAATCTCTGTGCTCCAGTTGTTTCTTTGTTTTCAATTTAGCATTGATAGATTGCATTAGGCTCAGTTAGGATAGTTAAGTCACAAAAACAAGGTCTCATTTGAGAAGAAAGTCAAAACAACCTTAGATCACACCTACTTGGTTCACTGTTGGAATTTAAGGATCACTAACCTTCATTTTGGTTATAAAAGTTGTTAGGTTAGCTTCATTTAATCTCATTTCATCTTATTTTACCATTTTCAGTAAGCTAGAACAAATCAAACTTCAAAAAAGTCAACTGAGCTTGAAAATCAAAAAAGTTAAAGTCTCACAAAAAAGTTTTTGAATAAACTTTAGATTTTCCTCTAGGGCTTAATTTTAGGAGTTGGATTTTGTGCTTTTGGATTATGAATATTTTGTTGCTTGTCTTGTTACAGTATTTTTCTTGATTTTTTTTTTGGCTTATTTAACTGCTGAATTAGTGCTTAACTTTTAGCATTTTTTCAAAAGGTTGTCCTATCCACAGTTTTTAAGCCACTTTCATAAGCTTGTGCAATCTTCATTATTTAGAGTTAGCTTGTGTAAGTTAGTGTTTTAGAAATCCCTCCTGGTTAGGTTTATGTTCATGCTTTTGGTTTTTCATATTTGGCTTATTTTCAGTGCTTAATGGGTCTTTCATGATTATCAAAAATCACTCCCTATACTGAGTATCAGTATAGGTGAGCCATTTTCATAAGCTCTTAAAAAGCTCATTCCTAGGACTTAGCTTGTGATATTTGGTTCTTTGAGAAGCCAATCCACAAGTCTCTAAGTTCCTGTGCTTATTTTTCATTTTGAAGCTTATTTGATAAGGTTGCAATAAGCTTTTACTTTGTCCCATTTTCTATGTTCATTGATTAACCAGTGAGTTCTCAGCTTTTTCATAAGCTCACCAGTGGTCCCCACTTGGTGAGCTTTTTCATAAGCTCACTTTGGCTTTTTGGAAACCTTTCCACCCAAACTTGCTACCCCAGAGCTTATTTGGTCTTTTTGAGCTTATTTCCTAGGCCTAAATTACCATTCAAGTGGACTGTAAAGGGTGTTTGGTACTCAGTTATCTTGAAGTGCTTATTTGCTCATTTGAGCTTATTCAGTGCTTATTCCTTGTTCTTTTCACTTGTTTCCTGTTCATCCATTATATTTGCATCTTATTTTTCCTTTGTTTTTAGTTTCTTAGCTTATTTGGAGCTTGTGCTCACTGTTTGAGCCAAAAAGCTCAACTGTTAGCCCCATAAGCTCTTATTGTGCTTATTTTTCATTTCTAAATCTTTTGTCTTTGTAAAAGTTGTCTTATTTTAGTAGTTTAACAGTTCCATAAAAAGAAAAACACAAAATCATCAATTTTAAGGAAAGTGATAGCTTCTATTTAAGAAGCTTNTAGACAACACACTATTCATCTACAGGACAAAGGAAGATGTGATCTTGGTTCAAGTGTATGTTGATGACATCATCTTTGGCTCAACAAGCTACAAACTGTGCAAACAGTTTGAGAAACTGATGACAAAGTAGTTTCAAATGAGCATGATGGGAGAACTCACATACTTCCTTGGACTACAAATCAAACAGACTGATCAAGGAATCTCCATCAGTCAAGAGAAGTACATCAAGAACACACTGAAGAAGTATGATCTCAGTGATTGTGCTTCAGTCAAAACCCCTATGGTCCCTCCAAACAATCTTGGTCCTGATCTCACTGGTAAATCAGTGAATCAGACCATGTTTAGAGGAATGATAGGTTCACTGATGTATCTCCTAGCCACAAGGCCTGATATTCAGTTTGCAGTATGCTTATGTGCAAGATATCAGTCTGACCCAAAAGAATCACATCTCACTGCTGTGAAAAGAATCCTGAGATACCTTAAAAGAACTTCAAATCTTGGTTTGTATTATCCTAAGTGCTCTGGATTTGATCTCAAAGGTTACACTGATTCAGACTATGCAGGCTGTAACATGGATAGGAAAAGTACCTCAAGATCCTGCCAATTCCTTGGAGGAAAACTGGTATGTTGGAGTACAAAGAAACAACAGTCAGTAGCTATGTCTTCAGCTGAAGCAGAATATGTAGTTGCAGCTTCCTGTTGTGCAAATGTACTATGGATGAAAAGTCAACTCAGTGACTATGGCATCCATTACAAAAGTGTCCCTATCTTTTGTGATAATACCAGTGCAATTGCCATTTCCAACAACTCTGTCTTACATCAAAGAACCAAACACATTGATATAAGGTATCACTTCATCAGGGACCATATCATGAATGAAGAGATTGAATTACACTTCATCCCCACAGAATATCAGCTAGCTGATATTTTTACTAAACCTCTGGATGAGCCCACTTTCACAAGACTGAAAGCAGAATTGGGCATGTTGGACATTGACAGTCAAGACACTGAGTAAATGTCTTCCAACATATTGTTCTCTTTAAGGTCCCTGAACAACCCTCAGTGAGTTACATGACCCAAAATAAACACTGATGACTCATCTTCTCAGGGTGCCCAAGACACACTGAAAGCATTCAATGCTTTAACTAAATGCTCTAAGTATTTAGTTAGTAAATGTCCTAGGTTGGTAACTGAATTCCTATTTAATATAGGAATATATGTCTTTTACCTTTCTGGCATCCACATCTTGGGCCCCCACATCATCACCAGTTATCCCACTTGGCATTAACTGCCCTCTCTCACATAAAATATCTTGGGATATTTTAATACCTGCAAAAGTGCCTTTTTTGCAGAACTGCGCAACTCTTCAAATGAACAGGTGCGAAAATTATGGGGAAGTGGAGTGGTGGCATTTAATGTGGACTTCAAACGGTTTATACATTTTGATTTTCTAAATCATATAACCTTTTGGAATTCGCAACCCTAATCCACAACTCTATAAATACTTCCCTTCTTCTTCACAAAAAACACACACACAAACTTTAACGAAACTCTGCTCAAATGTTTTAAAAAGCAAAGTGTGTGTATCTTTTAACCAAAAACAAGTTTGCAAAATATTTTCTTGATAAAAAAGGATTCATATCAAGATATCCATCTTTATATCAATCCTCTTGATAACATATAGATTACTTCACGACAGCGATCTTGTTGGATCCAACTTGTGACCATCTGGTAATCTATATTTGCCATTAAAATTTTTCAAAATCTTTTATTGACTCAAAAATGGCAACAGACCAAGGAATCCAAGTTGCACCTCAATGGGCACCTTTGACTCCGGGTGATGTAAACTTCAAAACCAACAATGTCGTAGGCAATTTTTCATATCCTTCAAATGTTTCTGCCTACAAAGACATTGTTAAATTTTTATACAATTGCCCTTTGAATCAGGCCTTCACCTCTACACCCTATTTTCAGTACCACAACTACCTCAGGGAGTTGTGGACAACTGCTGTGGCCTATGACCCGTCACCTCCCACTGATAAGGATGAACAACGACCTCTCAGGGAATACCTTATCAGTTTCTCAGTTTTAAATGGGACAAAAAGATTTACTCTTGATTTTCAAACTTTTTGCTCCTCAACAGGGCTTGATTATAATAATGGAACTTATGTTGAAGCTCCACACCCTGATGTGGTAAAAACGGGGCTGAAAAGAATCGCCCTGAAACCTGAAAACTTGGACAAGACCCCTGTCACCAAGAATTCCTTTCCCGCGGCTTGGAGGATCCTTTTCACTTTTGTGATTCAGGTCCTCGGTGGGAACCACTCATCAACTGAACAGATTAATTCTATGCAGTTGATGATGTCTTACTGCTTGATGACAGGAGTCAATGTCGACATTGGAGAGATCATTTACAGTGATCTCGTAACCAAGCTACTGAAAGATTCTAGGTTGGATTATGTCTCCTACCCTAGATTCCTTTCATGTGCTCTACAAAGGTTACTGGGTTGTGACTACACTCAGGATTTTCATCTTGGCTCTTTACCTGCCATCCTGAGTTCACAAAATTTTTTAAAAGACCCATCCTTAGTCTCAAACATTGAATTGACGGACCGGATGGTTGCTGTAAACAACCTGAGGGACTCAGTGTCTCCACCTCGCCCTGCTAAGGGTTCAGGGAAGTCTAAGACTGTGTCAAAAACCAACCCAAAGACACAGGGCCCTAAGACTTCAGGAGCACAGCCTAAAAGGCGAAAGAAGCCCCAGACTGATAAGACACCAACAGGCCAGGCTTCAACACCCCCGGTGACAACGAAGGACACTGATACATCACAGTCAGTGCCCTTGGTCCCAACTACTACTCCCCAAGATCTAGAGGGAAATACACAACCCGCTAGTAGGGGAGCGCCTTCCACCGTTCCTAATGATGGCACTGGCCAAAACCCACCAGTGCCTGAAGGGACATCAGGGGACAAAGACTCAGGGGGAAACAAACCACCCGCTGATATGGAACCATCACCCCCTCATGGAGTTGCGCATTCCTCAGGGACTGACCCTAAGGACCAGGTGGATAAAACCCAATCTACTGGAATTGAGGGGTCAGGCCCTGACCACACCGAAGGTAAATCTTCTTATGAAGAGGAGCTGGTTGACCCCCTGTTGCAGATTGATTCTATGGCTACTTTTCAGGCTATGATTGATTCTGATGATAATGAAATAACCAAGTGCAGTGACGAGGAATTTTTTGAAGCTGGGGATGATATGGAGACTGATGGTCAAACCATTGAACCCTCTGAACCAACTCCTCAATCTCCATCCCACAACGCCAAGGAATCACAACCTGAAGCTGAACACACTGACTCAGTGGATGAGAAAGATGACTCCATTCCTCTCACTAGCCGAAAAATGGTTAAGTTCATGAAGAAGGCAACCAATGCCTTGTTTCGTGGGGTCACTGATGAAGTCTTCGACTTACACACTGAACAAGCAGTCCACTACTGCAATCTCAAGGACTCTGTCGAAGAATTTCATGATGATGTCAGGGAACAGAACTCCAGCATTGATCACCACGTGACAACTTTGACTTCACATATGAAAAAGTTTGTTGAAACTTTCAACAAGCTCACTCCCAAAGTTGAAAACATTGAAGCGTTGGTCAAAGAAGATCTTGAACTCACAAAGAAGCTTCTTCAGGCTTCAGACATCTTTGTTCAGCAATCGGCCAACTTCCCTGAATTGGTCGCCTTGCTGAAGTCTTTGGATCTTCAGTCCCTCAGTGCCTCAGTGACCAGCATGCAGTCTTCCCTCAGCAGCCTTGATAAATATGTGGCCAACTGGGCTCAATCTTCTAGATCAGTGGCCTAGACTCTTGGTTCACGAATGACTGCTCTTGAAAGTTCACAGTCTTCTCTCGAAGCAAAAGTGTCTATCATTCAACAAGACACTTCGGAGATCAAGTCAATGATGTCTGAAATCTTTCAGGCCTTCAAGGAGTCTTCAGCCCCTTCAACTTCAGTGCCACCACCAACTCTTGCTCTCACTGACGCTCCGGCAACAGTTGAGGGGGAGAATGTCACTGAAGCTCCCATCCCTGAACCAAATGTTACTGAAGCACCTCAGTCTCACACTGAGGGGGAGATTCCTGCTCAGGTTGCTCCAATATCCTCATACATGGAACCTAATACATCTTCCTCTCAACAGGACAAAGGCAAGGGTATTATCACCACTGAACCTGAACCAACTACTCAATTGGTGCCAGCTTCCAGAAAGGTTAGGCGTGACCCTGATGAACCATCCAAGATTCCCTATGTCATTAATGGGGTATCTTATTGGATGACTGAGGAAGAAATTTCAGAATATCTTGACAAGGTGGAAAGGGCAAGGAAAGAAGCTGAGGAAGAGAGGATTAGCAAAGCTGCTCTTATCAAGGTAGTGAATGAAGAAGCTCAGTCTCTTGGGATTAATCCCAAAGAATTGGAACAAAGAGAGGGTGGTGAGAAGTTCAAAAAGGCTCAGGAGGAAAGAATTTTGGAACTCAAACAAAAGAGGGATGCCAAGCTGAAGAAAGCTGCTGAAAATAGGCAAAAGAACATTGACAGATACACATGGATCATGACGCAGAGACTAAGTCCCGAACCTATCACTAATGTCAAAATCCATGCGAAAACCAATCCAGCAGTTGTCACTATCTTCAGGGGGCAGGATAAACGAAACTTTGAGGTTCATGATCCCTTCAAAATCACTAACTTCGGGATCACTGAACTCGATGAATTGGCTCCAATCATTACAAAGCAAAACAATGTAGTGGTCCCTAAGCTGATGAAATCTCTCAAAACTCGTTATGAGAGCTTGGCCAAGAAGCATATAGAACTGGGCATTCCTTCTTTGCTCCCACCTTCAGCATCAGCCATTCAGGCTGCCTCATCTCAGCCTTCTCAAAGGAAGAGGAAAAGAGTTGTCTCTGAACCTGAAATCAAGGTTCCTGGCCTGGACTGCAATAGAGAACTTCCTGAAGGAGTCACCTTCGTGAACAACCATGTCCTTGAACAACCTGAAAGAGGACTGTGCTTCACTGATGAGTTTGGCAACCCCTCCTTCCAGAGATGGTCAGACATTGACAATGCTGGGGTCAAGGCGATGCTTATGTACTTCATGATGGCTTCTCCAATCAAGACTGCTGAGAATGTAAGGTTCTGCAAAGACCTGAGAGCCAAGATTGAAGGACATCCTGAGAAGAACTTGCTGAAGTCTAAGAGAACCAAGCTTGAAGCTCTTGGCTACAAGCTCAACATCTGAATCTGCAACACCACCTATCCCTCTTGTATCTTTTGTCATCTTTAGGACTGTAATAACGATTAATGAAAAGTAATGTTTTGTTTAATCAGTGTCCTAATACTACTTAGATACACTCAGTGTGAGAAGAAGACCTTTGCTCACTCACACTAACACATAGAACACTTAGGCTATTTGTATATCCAAATAGGGGGAGACTGTTGGGTCACTGAAATTACCTAAGCTTTTCTTAACTAGGATTTGAACATAAAATAACCTAAGTGTTAGAATTTCTTAAACATAATCAAGTCACTGAGTGAACAGTCACTCAGTGAGTCATCTTCAGGATGCTTAGAACAAGCCTAACGAAGAAAGGTTTTCCATTCAGTGAGGCAGACTCTCAGTGAGTGGCATCTAAGCCAAAGAAGAAGATGATGGATTCAGTGAGTGATGACAATAGCTCACTGAATCCCCAAGTCTCCTCACCAACTATGAAGACTGAAGAAAGCTACCTGAAGACTGAAGAATAGGCGGGATTGGGAGGGAAAGTTTGAACTGTTCTAATAAAGTGCTTTATCACTTTATAAGTCAAACTTTCCTTATTTGGCTACAATCCAGCCTATGCCTAAAAAGGTTATCTGTCTTCTAACCCAATATGAGTTGCTTTCAACAGTAAACAAGATCTTCTAAAAGATTTATCTTATGAAGTATTTAATCCATTGGACAATAGTATGTATTATACTTGTGTATAAATAGGATCATAAAGAGGAGAAAAGGTTAAGTTCGTGTAATTAATGCTTAGACATTCACAAACCCTTTTCTCCTCCAAAGAACATACTTGTACTCGAGATAGCTCGATTGTACCTTAGTTGTCACTTAAGCATAGCTTAAGTTTAGTGAGGAGAAACACACCATACTTGTCGTTTCAATCCCAAGTGTTTATTCCGCAAACACTTGGGTATAATTCTTTGATTCATTTCTAATAAGAATTAAAAGTTGAAAATTACCTTGTGTTTTGATTTACGTTTTACTCTTATATCTTGTTTTTATCAAAGAACTTCATTACATCATTATACCATAATACACGTTTAGATTAACTTCATAGTTAACTTAACCGGGTAAACGGGACCAACAGTTATTGCATAAGACAATAAACAAGTGTCGTGATCCACAACTAGCATAAAACAATTTTGGTTATATAAGTTGTTGGACTAATTCAGAGCTCAATGGTTTTCTAAGTATAAATAAAGTTTGTAAATGAATGAACATTTAGATAATCATCTTTACAATTCATCATAGACTAAAAAAAACTCTCATCACTTCCTAAGACCGAACTCGATAAGTGAAGCCATGAACCTGAAAAAAATTGATGGTGTCAGTGAGTAATGACAATAACTCACTGACTCTCCGTGATCTTCTCAACAATCTAAAATATTTTAAACGTAGATATTTAGAAAATACACCAAGTATCTTAAGAGTTTAGGCAGGAACTCTATTAAAAAAATAAGTAGAAAAACAATTATCAAAGAAAATACAAAAGTAGAAAAAAATTGATGGTGTCAGTGAGTAATGACAATAACTCACTGACTCTCCCGTGATCTTCTCAACAATCTAAAATATTTTAAACGTAGATATTTAGAAAATATACCAAGTATCTTAAGAGTTTAGGCAGGAACTCTATTAAAAAAATAAGTAGAAAAAGAATTATCAAAGAAAATACAAAAGTTAGTAGAAAGGGGCAAACAATACTCAATGTTGTTTCCTAAAGTGAGATTAGACACATTATAAGAATGAAGCATTTAATGCAAGTGTACTAAAATTTTAAATGCTCGACACATCCCTATTGCCACACAAGTATTCATCTCGATCTTTGTCTATATAAGAAAATGTTGTAAATGAGTAAATGTCATCTCTTGCAATTAATGTGAACCAGATAAAGAGCATTTACTCCTTCAATAGAACTAGGTCCCTAAGCGTATTCAGTGGTTAACATAGTTCTTTTTAAACATATTAACTTTGATTTATGTTTAAGATAGTTAGAGATTCTTTACACAAAAATCATACAAATGTATTATAGTGAAGTGATCTTTCTCTTATATTTCTATCTAATAAAGCATGAAGGCCTTTTATATATACAATTACTTAATATTCAGCATTACAAGTTCTTAAACTAAAAGTACAACTAATTAAAACACATTTTTTAACATTAAATACAATTACAAGTTTTTAAACTAAGAGTACAACTAATTAAAACACATTTTCTAACATTAAATACAATCTTTAAATAGAAATACTTAAAATTCAGCATTACAAGTTTTTAAGCTAAAAGTACAACTAATTAAAAAACATTTACTGACATTAATACAATACAAAGCATTATTAATGTGGTCAAGGTATTTAATGTAGTCAATTAATTAACTCGTCAATAAATACAATTAATGCAGTTATTAAAACACCCCTTACATAAGAAATACAAACTATCAAGCATATTGTACAACCAACTTAAACACAATTCCTGCATTAAATGTTACTAATAAAAAATTACAAATAATAAAGCACATTATACAAATATGCATGGCTCGAGCCCTAACGGGCACGGGTCAAATGGGTTCGAGTTCGAACGGTCACGGGCCAAACGGGCACGGGCTTAACGGGCACGGGCCAAACAGGCTCATGTTATATGAATGACTTTAAAAAAGACCCAAAAAGACGAAATAAATTCCTTAGTTAAGGAGTTGAAATACGTCACATGATATTCTTGATATCTGTAAATTTATTGTCAAAAAGAATATAATAAACTAAATACATGATCTACCGAAAAATATTATTTCAAGATACCCGCCGCGGAAATGCGCATGTACCCTGCTAGTTGAATCATAAGCTAAACTAGCAAACTTTGATTCATATTTGGGAGTATTTTTTTGTTTGCTTGTGAAAAGGTGAAGATATATTACGAAAATCAATATAAATATTTTACAATTGACATTACATCGAAAGAGTGTTGACATGCCAAACACTCTATACTAGCAACAATACTAAAAAGCGAACAAGGAACTAACAATACTAGTAGCAAAAATCTTTCAACTACATTCTTAGTCCCTTCATTCTATTTACCAATTCACCTTTCTATGACTACATTTCCTACAACAAGAGTCATATATAATAAAGATCCATTAGTGCAGCAACTCCAAGCCTCACACTTCGAACCTCAATTGTTGCCTTAACAACCTATGCACATTCCAAAGATAAAAATTGCATCTCCTTACCTCACAATTATGGTCCATAGAACTGATAGATATCAAGGTCTCACCATAAAAAAGACTCCTTTAAACCCCTATCTAAACACACCATATCACTTAACAACTGTACCTGTAGCATACAGTCATGAAATGGAGTTCCAATAAGGTAAAAGCATTTGGTTATCATTACCGAAGCTCTGCTCAATTGGGATAGTTTTTCGCAACTATCCTTTGTAATTCTGTCATTTATTGTTAATAAGATCTTATATACATTGAAAATTACGAATAGTATTATTACTGTCAAATGTCTCATATGTAAAACTTTTTTTTTTTTTTTTTTTTTTTTACTTCTTAAACACATTCATGTTTTATCCAAATATCGGGACCCACAATTATCCATAACCGTTTACTAGAATTAATTTGACAACCATTTCCTTTCACCATTGAGTTAAAATCCCCACTTACAATCCGGAATAGAATGAGGATAATGTATTGGCAAGAATTTTAGAACATAAAGAAGCTATTATATCTCATTTAACTTGGGCCAGCCTCTTTTTGGGTTTTCATACCTTTGGAATTTATGTTAATAATGATGTCATGCTTGCCTTTCGTACTCCGGAAAAGCCAATCTTTAATCGAACCTATATTTGTTCAATGGATACAATCTGGATGGAAAGAGAGGATAAATTTCACTGTGATGCCCTCTGTAAAAAAATAGATGTGAATGGTTAAGTGCATGATTGTTTTATAGTACTTTTTCCAAATTTGATCTTATTTTTAGTCCAGCTGATGTGCGAAAGTTCATGTTGTAAGAAGAGTAGATTCTCATGCAACTGTTTTGTCCATTGTTTCCAGTTTTATTTTATGGATTGTCCTATCCCTCTAGATAAGTTTTGCACAGAATTCTATAGAGCCATTACAAAAAGTGGTTGTGATCGGATTCCTTGCTCTTGCAATCGGTTCCGGAGCAAACATGCACTGGAAATTGGGAGGATGGCGTGTAGAAGGATATGGAGTTTTCACTTACATTATTGTCAGGATAAAGGTGTTCCAATGGGTTTTTTTCGAGATGAACCAGTTTACATTTTCACCAAATGCAAAGAAACTCATATATGTGTCTCAAATTATTGCAAAATACTGTGAATACATTCTAAACANATATTACGAAAATCAATATAAATATTTTACAATTGACATTACATCGAAAGAGTGTTGACATGCCAAACACTCTATACTAGCAACAATACTAAAAAGCGAACAAGGAACTAACAATACTAGTAGCAAAAATCTTTCAACTACATTCTTAGTCCCTTCATTCTATTTACCAATTCACCTTTCTATGACTACATTTCCTACAACAAGAGTCATATATAATAAAGATCCATTAGTGCAGCAACTCCAAGCCTCACACTTCGAACCTCAATTGTTGCCTCTCGTAGGCATCATCATAGGTAGAATCACAATTGGTAGCTACATTTCCTTAACAACCTATGCACATTCCAAAGATAAAAATTGCATCTCCTTACCTCACAATTATGGTCCATAGAACTGATAGATATCAAGGTCTCACCATAAAAAAGACTCCTTTAAACCCCTATCTAAACACACCATATCACTTAACAACTGTACCTGTAGCATACAGTCATGAAATGGAGTTCCAATAAGGTAAAAGCATTTGGTTATCATTACCGAAGCTCTGCTCAATTGGGATAGTTTTTCGCAACTATCCTTTGTAATTCTGTCATTTATTGTTAATAAGATCTTATATACATTGAAAATTACGAATAGTGTTATTACTGTCAAATGTCTCATATGTAAAACTTTTTTTTTACTTCTTAAACACATTCATGTTTTATCCAAATATCGGGACCAACAATTATCCATAACCGTTTACTAGAATTAATTTGACAACCATTTCCTTTCACCATTGAGTTAAAATCCCCACTTACAATCCGGAATAGAATGAGGATAATGTATTGGCAAGAATTTTAGAACATAAAGAAGCTATTATATCTCATTTAACTTGGGCCAGCCTCTTTTTGGGTTTTCATACCTTTGGAATTTATGTTAATAATGATGTCATGCTTGCCTTTCGTACTCCGGAAAAGCCAATCTTTAATCGAACCTATATTTGTTCAATGGATACAATCTGGATGGAAAGAGAGGATAAATTTCACTGTGATGCCCTCTGTAAAAAAATAGATGTGAATGGTTAAGTGCATGATTGTTTTATAGTACTTTTTCCAAATTTGATCTTATTTTTAGTCCAGCTGATGTGCGAAAGTTCATGTTGTAAGAAGAGTAGATTCTCATGCAACTGTTTTGTCCATTGTTTCCAGTTTTATTTTATGGATTGTCCTATCCCTCTAGATAAGTTTTGCACAGAATTCTATAGAGCCATTACAAAAAGTGGTTGTGATCGGATTCCTTGCTCTTGCAATCGGTTCCGGAGCAAACATGCACTGGAAATTGGGAGGATGGCGTGTAGAAGGATATGGAGTTTTCACTTACATTATTGTCAGGATAAAGGTGTTCCAATGGGTTTTTTTCGAGATGAACCAGTTTACATTTTCACCAAATGCAAAGAAACTCATATATGTGTCTCAAATTATTGCAAAATACTNCGCATCCTCGGGCAGAGATACCAACCGCGAGCCTCTCCTTAAGGGATAACCCCACTCCTATTCCCGATTCGCCTGATATCATTAGAGCTTGTGGTTCCCAAGTGAGAACTTCCCGGTCGGTCACCCAAACCGGTACTACTCTCACTTGGGCTCGCTTAACTACTTAAGCCTTTACCACTAGACCACAAGCCCCATGATTTATGTTTTTCTCTTTTAAGGTTACTCGGTATATATATACATTGAAGTGAGAAAGTTGTTGGTGTAACTACGTAAACTAATTAAGGTTACATGCACGGTGTCTCATTCATTGTTGCCTCATAAACTTGTTAGCATCATCACCAATTGATTTTCAATCGCATATGATGGAAGTATGGACAAAATGGTATCCCGGTTATGGTCATCTAAATATCTAATGTTGTTTGATTGTATGGCTTATGCAATGTGAAACAAAGAAAGCCTGATCCAAGACACGTTAACTGTATATTTTATAGATATTTAGAAGGTGTGAAGGGGTATAGACTTCGGAAAGTCATTTGAGATAAGAAAAGTCCCAAAGTCATTGTGAATATAGACGTTATTTTTAATGAAACATATTTTTTTTTTATTTTTTTTTTATTTTTTTTTTATTTTTATTTTTTTTGGTGTGTGGATTGAATTTTATAAAATTAACTTGTAAGTCTGTCCAAACTTTTAGTTGTGTAGTGATTGTTAGACATATCCAACATTGTGGGGAAGTAAATTTAACAACCTTAAATGTGCACACAAAAATGAATTTAAATTTTTGAACCGAAAAAGCTTGCTTTATAGATTTTCATTCTTGTTGCACCTTTATTTTTTTTAGAGGAATTGCATATATATCCTTTAAAAATTTTAAAATTGTGTATATATCAATCTTAAACTTATAATCGCACATATATATCCCAAAAAGCTCAAATATAACAAATATATCCAACTTAAAGTTATAATTGCGTATACATCTTTTTTAAATCTTAAATATGCCATATATATCCAAATAATTATTTAATATAAATTTACAGCTTTTTTATACATAACAACTATAATTAAAAAAAATCGAACTTTCTTTAAATTATTTTTTCATTATTTATAAACTTGTTGGCAGTATTATACCATTTTATTGGAAACCTACTTAATCCATTATACTTATATAACAACCATGATATCAATAATAAATTTGTTTCATGTATTCGTGTTGGGTTAATATTTGACCCAAATGTCTCCAACAAGGATTTGAACATAAAATAGGCCAGACACTCACTGAAAGAATATCAGTGGTCATCTAACACACTGATGATTAGTGAGAATGTCTCTCCCTGATACCGGGATGAAGCTCAAACATCATACTTCAAAGAGTTGGCAAAGACCAACTGAAGGGGCGCTTACTCACTGATGCAGTCTCAGTGAGTTAGGTACTTGAGCAAAACATCAGGGATACTGAGATCTAACAAATGTCTCTATATCCCTGGTGGCATTTCTCTCTTTATTAATGACCACCTCACCAACTATAATATAACTGCATGAAGGTATGGTGATCAACGTAACTCCATCATCAGGCTCAAGATTCAGAGACATCATGAATCTAAGTTGAACTGATAGAAAAAGACAAACTCACTGAAACATCACTTGTTCACTCACTAATTGCTTGTCAGCCTGTGTGAACAAGGAACTCCAGCACAGGCACAAGGGATTCACAAGGGCATGTATACCTTGATGATCTCTCAACTCTCTGATCAAAGACCAAGGTAGTTAGGTGAGTCGATAAGAGTTTAAGCGGGAAAACTCTTGGGAAGATAAACTTTGCTCCTTTCTAAGACAGAAAAGAAGCTCATGGGAAATCATAATTGTCAACTCCGGTAAACCAAAAGAACATCAAGGCTAGATGTATAGGCACGTGCCTACCTACTAACAGTCGGCGAGTTCACTATTCCCACGTGAAGCAACAGTAACCGCTCCGTTATATAAACCCGTTCTAACAAAGCAGAATGTGCGCATTCAACGAGAGTAAGAAGTGAGAATTCAATTAGTATAGTTAGAGTGTTAGAATTCTCAACACACTTAGAACCCAAGCCTAGCTTGCTTCTTCGTATTCCTTAAGTTGTCTCTCCACGGGGATAGCCGTTGCAACTATCCCCTTGAAAAGCCAACCAAGTTATTAGAGTGTCTAAGTGGGTTATTGAGTAACCTTGTAATTCCGCCTTATCATGAATCATAAACTAGTTATTATTTCCATGTCCAAACGTCACGTGTTTATGTATATTTTGTCGATTCATGAGTTGCTCAAGTCAAATCAGACCAATAATTCGTATTATATATGATAAACAAACTTTTTTGGGAGGTTAAATATTGTCTTGATATATTATTTTTATTCATCTAGTTCATTTTGAATCTCAGAATATCATACATTTGAAACAAATATTATTCTTGCTACTTTTAAGATTATAATTACCACAATTTAAAGTTCAAAATTATACTTGTTTTGATATATATGACATATTAGAGATTTAGAAAGGATATTGTTGATGCAAATAATGTCTAAAAACGTTATTCCCATCTTTCGATATCTCTATATTTTGATGTTAACAAAATGTGAAAACATCTTACGTCAAAATTAACGTACACAAGTTTTTAGTCGATATATCCGACTTCTACGTTAATCACTCTAGGTATGAACAAACAAATTTACAACTTGACAAATGATCAAATAAGTGAATTTGTGTCTTGAGCTTCACATTTTTAGCTTGACAAAACTTTCTTTTCAAAAATACATTTTACAAATTATTTTTGAATTATAAAGAAATGTTTTATTAAGAAAATTCATTTAAAAATTTCCCCAACAACTAGTTTTTCACCCAAACCAGCTCCAAACTCCCCCAAATAAAATTTCACCATTAAAGACAAAAATTGGAGCGTTTTTGTCTGGCACGGTACCATGGTACCACTAAATTTAGTGGTACCGTGTGACAATTAGTGGTACTGATGAGTGTGTAAATATTCATTATTTTTGTCTTATATGAACTGCCAAAACATCCAAAAACACCCAAATATGCATCAAAATACTGAAAATATCCCAGGGTTGTGTTTTATATGTTTTAGATGCAAAATGTTTGAAAACAAATGAAAAACGAACAAAGTTTGCACAATTGGCAGTTTCAGTCCCTCAACTTTCAAAACTTGTCAAATCTAGTCCCTAAGCATTAAATTTGAAAGAAAATTCAACTAAAGTCCTTTAGAAATCACAAGTTGTCATAATTAGTCCTTTGATGAAAAGTTTCAAAAATTTACAAGTTTAGTCCCTGAACTTTGCAAAGTTGTCAAAAATAGCCCCTGGGATTAAAATCTTTTGGAAAAAATACAATTATGGTCCTTGTATTATGAAACATTGGCAAAAATAGTCCTTGGGTGAAAAGTTTGGTGAAATTACATAATTGGTCCCTCAAGTTTCAAAGTTGGCAGAAATGGTCCCTGGAAAATCAAGAAGTGGAAAAGTCAACTAAAGACCTTGTACTATTCACATTTGGCAAAAATTCACCCTTGAAGATACTTTGGAGAGTTGAAAAAACCAGTCCCTAAAAAATCCAAATGTAACACCCCCAAAATTCGTACAGCGGAAGACTTACAAGCTTTCGGGGTGCTACGTGAATTGATACCATCACAAGTATAGATAACGAGATAGCATAGATAATAATGTAAACCAAAGTCAAGAAGAGTTAAAGTTTANAATATTTTATTAAGAAAATTCATTTTGAAAATTCCACAACAGTTAGTTTTTCACCCAAACCAGCTCCAAACTCCCCCAAATAAAATTTCACCACTAAAGACAAAAATTGGAGCGTTTTTGTCTGGCACGTTACCATGGTACCACTAAATTTAGTGGTACCATGTGACAATTAGTGGTACCGTCCCTCTATAATGGCCAAATTTTCAGATTCTATAAATACCACTTCATTTCCCAGATTTTGGCCATCCTTTCACACACTTAATTTTCTGTTGTCATATCCTCAATCACCTAAACTCTCCTTTGATCATTAGTTAGTTTTCTTTTGTTTAAAGAATGATTCTTTTCTCCAACCAAGAATCACCTACATACCTCTACTAGTCAAGAGAAGAACACAAAGTATCAAGAAGATACAAAGTGTTGGAGTCATAGTGTAGTGCACTTGCATTATAAGCTGTTTACTGATGTGTGCTTATTCACACATCTTTTCTTGACCAAATTAAGACCAAAACAGACACAAACTAACCATAAATGCCAAAGATATTGTGTTTTTGTGTTTGTGATCATGCAGGAACGGATATTTCAGAAATTGGCACAAATCAGGCCAAAAAGGACAAAAACGAGCACGAGTTTGGAAAACATGTCAGAAGCCAAAGCCGGGGAAGAAAATTACCACTTTTGAGCTCAGATTGTCAAAACACACCTTGAAGAATCACAAAATGCCAGAAATAGTCCTTGGAGCAAAAGTTTGCAGAATTGGCAGAAATGGCCTCTCAACTTTCAGTAATTGACAGAATCAGTCCTTGAGCATTTATTTTGGAAGAAAAGTCAACAAAGGTCCTTGGAAAATCAAAAGTTGTCACAATTGGTCCCTGGGTGAAAAGATTGGAGAAATTACAAGATTGGTCCCTCAAGTTTCAAGTTTGACATATTTGGTCCCTGGAAATCTCAAAAGTGGAAAAAGATAATTATGGTCCTTTGGTTATTTAAGTATGGCAAGAATAGTCCCTTTGACAACTTTGGAAACTTGCCAACACAGGTCCCTCAATTTTCAGAAAATTACACATTTGGTCCTTATGACAACTTTAAACCAAACGGACCCTTTTATTATTACTAAACCCAAAATCCAATCCAACCCAATAAACCAAACCAGACCACCCACCCCCTTGGCCCAGTACAATCCTAAGCCCAAAACCAACACACCCTTCGTTATTTAACAGGGTCAAACCCCAGTCAAAC
>LBNU01014946.1:50864-70243 GCA_014162995.1 Artemisia annua | reverse complement strand
AGGGGACGGCCACTCCCCCACACTTGGGTGGTAGAAAATAGAAAGAATTCAGAAATACGGGTGAAAACCCATATGCTTTGCTACTGTTTTTGTTCACCGAGTCGCTAGCTTGACTCGATCCCCAAATTCAATTATCCTTAGGGAAAGCATGATGTGGAAGAAACAATCTCCATCGGACTTTCATTCAAGATGTTTGGACAAACATTTGAAGCACGTGAAAGTTCCACTTCGATGAGATATAATTCCGGCTCAAGATAATGGTAATTGGAAATGCCGGGGTCAAAGATAATGTCTTCATTCCCGAAGGAGTGAAGAACAGGAGAAGTCACGGGATAGGTGAAGAAGAGAAAGAAAGTCATGATAAAAATCTTGACTAACTCATCATCACCCACAGGAGAATTCATAATTACATGAATCTCATCTTTTAAGCTCGATTGATCAAGACATATCCCGGGTGTGTCTAGATCAAAATAGAAGTTATCATACTCCGGCGGAGATATGATATGAGTAAGTTCATCAGAGAACTCCTCGAATGTAAATGAATCATATATGGGGAGAGAAATTTGAGAATTAGAAGTGGTACTGCCACTAATCCTCTCTCCCACATGATCAAAAGTGAAGGCTTCAAATTCCGGTATAGAATCATCGGAAAAAAGGTCACTATCCTTAATGGGGATAGGAGATGAAATGGGTTTCTCTTTGAAAGCCTCAATTTTAGAAATGAGAAGACTGACATTCAATAATGTAGCACGAAGAGCTTCATCTTTGATTTCAGTCTCAATTTCTTCATCATTCTCTTCTTCTAAGCTAACTAGCTCAGAAGGTAATTCTTCCATATAAACGATGTCTCCACAAGATAACGAATCGTCATCAGTAGAATCGGAGAACATCTCAACATGATCAGTTGGGAAGATAGGAGGAGGGATATCACACATATGATCAAAAATTCCCTGTGACTCTCTTGGGATTGGGACAAGGTTCTCAACACCAGACTTTATGAATTCGTCCGATTCCTTTTCAGGAACAGTGTCAAGATGCTCGTCCCCCATGTTTAGAGAGTGAGTGGGAACCTCGGGTGTGATAACAGCAGACTGAGGGAGTCGAGAAGGGCTAGCATACATGGATTTTACAATTTCCATTTGCTCAGTTGCTAGTAATTCTTCCATACTCTTGTCCCTCTGTGGTTCCACAGATTGAATCTCAACCGATGAACTGGATTAATCATTATAAAATTGTAGGATATCAAGGATATCATCATCATCACTGTCATCAGGAATGAAACGGAATCGAGAGCTAGATCTGGCTGCTTTTTCTTTTGTAATGGATTCCCTAATAGATTTTTCAAAGGCATCTTGGGAATTTATTTTAGCAGCTTGCTCTTCAGCTAACAATTCCTCCATTTCAGGAACCTGCTCATAGACAAGCGTGTTTCCCGATTGACAATCATAACTGTAGTGTGAACCACCACAGTACTCACAACAGTAAAACTGCTGAGTCTCATAGTGTGGTAGCTGATGGAATAAATCAGTCGTGTCATGGTAGGAATAGGGATTCTGGTTGTAGACAGACCCGTTTCCTGACTCTACCATGCCACAACTGGGGCAATTACCACCATTATAAGGACCACCACACCATTCACAATCAAGAAGGTGCGGATGCGACATAGAAAGAATCAAATGGCTAGAGAGGGTAAGGGATAAAGAATCAAATTGATAAGAGGGATAAGAAGAATATTTTTGGGATTTTTGGAAAACATTTTGAAAAACAGAATAAAAAGGAAAATCTTTTTGGCAATCGATCAGTCAAAAGAATTAACTTCACGATTATTTTGGATTTTTATAAAAAGAGTGAAAATATGGACAAGGATATGGTAAATATACAATGACGTGAATATCCAAAGATCACTAATCTTCAAATACGTTTGAATACGCACACAACCTCCCCGGCAGCGGCGCCAAATTTTGATTGGCCCAGAAACGTCAACTAAAATTGACCAAGGATTTGGTCAACAAAAGTTAAGCCATTTAGGGCTCAATGCAATGATCCAAGGAGTATAGGGATATCCCCGGGTCGTTATGTCCTGACGAGGTGTGAATGGTATTAAAACGGATTCGTGATCGAGTGATTTTGAATGAAAAAGGATTTGAGTGAGTAAAACGAAGGTAATATAAAAGAAAATGATTCAAATAAACAATATCAACAATTACTGGAAACCAAATAACCTAAAAACGCTTGAAAACTAAAAACGCAAAAGTTTAATTTAAAACTACATTAACGAACAAAAGAAAACGCGAGTTTTAAGAAATAAAAAGGCTACGGCTATGAAAATTACTTTTTTACACACCTAATGATAAAAGAAAATTATTGGAAAAAGAAAAATATTTATTACACTATTTATTTAATTATTATTAATTAAAAACTATTTAAATACTAATTAAATTAATTTAAATTATAATAAATAGTAAATGAAAAGTAATAATTCTAAAACTTTTTATAAAAATACTTATTAGTATATATACTAAAGCTGAGAAAAATATAAAAGTTATGAAAAGCTTATTTATAAGCTTGAAAATAAGCAGATAAGCTTAATAAGCTTAAATAGACTAGCACTACTATATAAATAAATAAGGAAAAGAAAGACTCTAAGATAAGTATAGGGGAGATGGTGCACGGGGTATTTTTGATTGTCTGGGCAATCAAGAGGTCAGGGGTTCGATTCCCACAACCAACTTTTTTGCACAAACATTTTTTATTTTTATTTTACTTTTACAAAACTATTAAACAACGACAATAACAAACTTTTTGTGAAACCAAAATTTTGAAAAAGCTGAAATGAGCTCTGTGGAAGTTAAATCTCACCACAGTTAATGAAATTAAGCTAAAAAGAAATTTTAAAACTGAATGAGCTGCAAATAAACTACACAGTGAATTCTAATGAAGGAATAACTAAGAACAAGTTTAATGAATGTAAAATAAGCCAAAGAAAAGAGAAAAGCAAAGAAAATAAGCTGAAAGGTTGAGTTAAGCAGTCCCAAACCACTGTGAGCAAAGCAGGCCAAATGGGCTAATTGCAGGCTCAAATAAGCTTACCCAATAAGCTCTTAAGCCTAAAATAAGCCTAGAACTAGCAAGATGGGATGCTGAGATTTCTAAAAAAACAAGATCTCAAATTAAGCTTCACTAATGAACTCAAAAAGAGATTATGAAAAAGGCTCAAACAGATGTGTGCCCTGGTGCAGGGCAATTTCACATCCAACAGGCCACTTTAAGCAGTGAAATGAGCATTAAGAAAAAATCTAAGAATTTAAAGAAAATTATGTCTACAAGCACAAGCTGGCAAAGGCTCAAACCCCAAAGTCCCAGAAGCTAAATCTTAAAATTGAAGGTATGAAAAATCCTCCCATTTTTGAGAAAACTGACAATCATATGCATTTTGACTTTTTGAAACTTTGAGATATTTGACTTTCATGAACTTTTAATTGGTCCTACTTACTTATGATGATATATTAAGTGATAATGAACCTAGATTAAGCCATTTGAACTACTTATGTGATGAAATGATGAGATCAATACCCTTGAATCCTAACAGTGAATGAGTTTGAAGGACTCAAATGAGATTTTGACTTTTTCCTAAAACAACCTACTGTTTTAATGCTTGACTACCTTAAATAGGCCTAATGTAATATGACTTACCTGAAAACAATCAACAAAAACACTTAAGAACTCATAGAATCATCCTAATCCAAACACCCCTTTAAAGTGACTGTTTTTGTATTTTATGAGATTTAAGGTGAATAAAGCTAAAATACTAAAACATCATGATCACACAACCTAAACTTAACATGTTAACACTAATTTAATGCAGAAATAAACATTAGGACACATTGAACCATTTTATGAAATGTGACAGTTAAACTAGTGATATGAGCTCAAATGAAATCTAAATGAGCAAAAGAAACAAATAGGCAACAACCTATCTCTACTACACCCAATAAGCATGAAAATACAGATAAACACATATATGAGCAGTGCAACAGTAGAATGCCATACAAATTTTTGAATCTGAGCTCGAAGGGCTTTCACTTGGGGAGTACCTTCGCCCAAGTCTGTCATGGACTCTGCGCCTACCAAGCCTAGCGTGGACATTGGTACGCCACCCATCGTTTTCGTGCTCCTCCAGATACTGTGAGTCAGTTTCTTCATCATCAACCATCTTGCTTCCGATCCTGGAGAATACCGGGTGTCGGCGGCTACTCCTCTCACGGTTCTTCTTTCGGTGGCGCGGTGGAGATGCTTCATCATCTGGGTCGAAGTTGAGTCGGGATTGTATGCTCTGGTTTGACCTCTTTTTCGCTTCCTCCCGCATGAGAGCAGCTAAGGTTTCGTAGTTCTGGGACACGAAATCGCTTGGCGCTACTTCTGGCGCGACTCCAGTAAGTGCGTGGAGGTCTGTCTCCATGTCAGGGCCCCTGTTCCGAATAGGCGCATCTGGCGGCTCGGTAGGGTTCCCTTCTGGCATGGTTAGGGGAGTGCGCTGTAGATCTTACACGCCAGTACTTGTCGTAGCAGCGTGAATAGTTCCCGTGAGGGGTCCTAGGCGCACTGGTTGTTCTAGATCTGAGTCTAATCTTTGATTCCTAGGCGCATTGGTTGTTCCAGTGGCCTGTTTAGGTGCTGCCTCACTTGGCTGCTTTTTCCCATGTAAGTTGCCATGGGTTTTCTTCGTGAAACGCCCATACTACTTTTATTTATTTTTATTTTTTTTACATAAACTGATTTAGCATAACATCACACTTATATTAAGACCTAAAAACTGTACAATACATATATCATTCGCCTTGACCCGTACATGATCAAAATGGGTCAATATGGGCAAGAATGGCACTATGCCAAACACCCTTTAAACTACAAAAGAAACTACTTATCTACTTGATCCTTACATAATCATGAGTTTATATGTTCGTACACAAAAGCATACACCTAGGGCGTTTCTTGGTAAGAGAGCGTGTAAGGAAAAGGCTCAATACCCAAGTATTCTACCGAGGTCTAGTTCTCGGTCTTCGTACCCTTAGTTGCACTACCACTAGGTTCACCTATAACAAACATAACAAAGCAACGTAAGCAATAGCTTAGTGAGATAACCTATAAAAGATACTAATTATAACATGGCATAATAGTATAGTTGCTTCGTAATGTTATTATATACTAGTCGCCCACTAAGGACGCTATGAACCCACATTTGGTTCAATATAACTGAAAATTTTCTAGTCGTCCACTTAGGACGTCAAAGTCATACATTTCATGACTTTAAGCCACTTATACACACCGGTCATCCACTTAGGATGTCTAAGTCCCATTTTATGACATGAGACACTAAAAAGGGTTCGGTCATCCACTTAGGATGTCTAGGCTCCTTTTCGGAGCATGTCATGACATAATATCATGTGTCGTCCACTTAGGACGTCTATACCCATAATTCGGGTCATAATGCATATACTTATGCAAATCATCCACTAAGGATGGCTAATTTAGCTATGTCGTCCACTAAGGACGTTATACAAGTAATGATACTATATTTAAGCTAAAAACGCTTAATTAAAACAATACGGGTCATTCGGGGCTGTTTTGACCCGTTTACCATATTCCACTTATAAACCTACTACAAGTAACTCATTTAGGCACATAACGTATAATTATAGCAACATGAACTTGTAACTCAACTATACTACATGAACATGAAGGGAAATACCACAATCAAAGTGGTACACTAACGGGTTACCAAGGACCCGTTTCTACACTTAAATATGTTACTCACCTAAAAAACACTTGAATAGAACACGAGCTCCTTTAAAGACGTCCTCGGCTAACGCGTATGATGCGTGGTTTTGTGACCTTACAACAGGTTTTACCTCTCGAGGGATCTCAAGAGGCTTACAACCCCACCAGGCAGTGTACCTGACCGATGTAGTATAGGATAGTGGTAAGTACGGGGGATTGATCGTTCTCTCACAGGGAATAGTGTTCGTTAGGATAGAAAAGCTACTCTAATAGGTCTAAGGGTGGAAGGAAGATTCTTTTTGTATTTTTATATTTTTTTGAAAGCAAGTAAAATCTCGGTTTTGGAAGAAGGGCGGAATTAGTTGCTAGTCAACTAACCCAAGTTTACTACTTATGCAAATTAAAATAAAATAAATATCTAAACTATTGTGGTTGTGAAAACAATATGGAGAAAATTGTGTTTACTTAGATTTCATTACTCCCTAACTATCTTTTACCGGTTAATTGATATGTGTGTTACTTGTGTGGATGAAGGGTGTATTCCTAATAACTCATGGAGTGGCATACATATCTCTCCAATTCTATGAGCTCTTATCTCGCCCTATGCCATGCACGGCACAACCATAGGGGTTGTAAACAGTGGCTCATGCGTTAAATACTACCTTAATAGCCTAGTATGCCTTGGCTACATGTTTCCCAAGACGTTCAAGCACGTTACCATAAAGGAGGTTGGCCAGTTTTCTTGAGCCTAACATTGATGGAACAATCATCCCAACAAACAACAACACACACCAATCAACCAATAATTAATAGTTAGGTTTCATTAGATCTAAGCAAACACTAGAGAATTTAGCTACTCATGTTAATTGAAAGACAAGCAAGATAGATAGACAACCAACACATAGACATATTGATTGAATTAAAGTGAAGACTTATCTTTAATTAAGCATGAGGGTTCCAAGGGTTGGAAACCCTAAAAAGTACAGAAAATTCGTCTTTAGGGTTTGCCCTAAAAGTTCTCCACAAAGTTCCACACTAATGAATGAAAATTAGAAATCTATATATAGATTTTACACTCTGACGGCGTCAGGTTATAAGGGCTGACTCCGTCAGCTCGCCGCCAATAGTTTTCTCGGATGGCCTAGATCCACTTCTGATGCCGTCACCTTATATAACCTTCTGGGCCGTCACTCTTTAACTTTACTCCTGACGGGCTATAATTCCTAACACCTGACGGCGTCAGGTGTTAAATCCCAATTTTTCTCTGGCCCGCCATTTGATAATTGATTTCCACTCTTTTGTCAAGACTTTCTGACGGCGTCACCTTGTGACTTCTGACGCCGTCAGGTTGTAAATCCTCATCTTTTGAGACTTTGTCGTTTTCTTCACTTTTATGCTCCAAAAACGTCCGAATATGAATGTTTTCCAGAATTCCTCTCAAAAGTACCTAAAATGACAAAAGGAACGATTTAGGGCAATATTTGATCACATTTATACGAATTAGGGCTTAAATGACCCCCTAAAAGCGTAACACTTTTCGTCTCATCAAATACCCTTACACTTGAGATTTGCTTGTCCTCAAGCAAATGAGCTTTTATTCCAATCAAAATATGAGTTAGGGGTCATTTAACACGAATATAAAAGTAATTACAACAAATAGTTATTAGACCCTAATCATAACAAGCACGGAAATCATACACTAGCACCTCACAAATAGTGTTTGGATTCTCACATCTCTCAAATGTCATAAAGTTTATATCTCATAAATGGAAACGGAAAATAACACTCACTACCTGTCATAGCAAATAGATTACCATAGGCTTGGGAAAGGATCAATTACTCCTCCACTAGGCGTAAGCACCTAAGATAAACTATCAAAGAGGGCTTTATAAAGGGTTGTAACGTAAGGTGTAGGGATATGATAACACGGTTTGGTTGGAATAAAGGGTATTTTAGTGGTGGCGAGTTAATTATCATGATCAAATACATGCACTCTACATCGTTGCTTAAGTCAAGACTCGACTCAATCTTAGTCTAAAAATGAAATAACAAAAACTAAAAAGGAACATAAAAGGAAACGGGATGGTAGTCCGTATGTTTTTCTTCTTTCTTTTTCATATTTTTTTGTATTTTTCTTGATTTTTCGATTTTTTTTTCATACACTCTTGCCCTACCATCCAAAATAATACATCATAGGGGATTTGCATTCCCCTTACACTTGAATCTTTACATAACTTTACAATCACTATTCTAATGACTCGAATTAAGATAATCGAAAAACTTGGAGTACTTTTTAAATATTTAGCACGTATGGGGGTAATAATGTTGTTCTTCCCCATTACTTCATTACACTAGTACTTTACCCATGAGTCCCAATCGTCCCAAAACAATATGTACAAGGATATGACTTAACTTAGCAACCATGTAATTGACCGGATAATTAACTAAGGGTTTAACAAATGTTTTCACAATAATGCACCAAAGGTGGGTGCATACAAGGTAGGCTAAGGCGATTTGGGTGTACATTTAGTGGGGTGTAAACAAATTCTCACTTTGAGTAAGATGCTCAAAGGTCGAAACGAAAGGATAGGCTCGGAGGGGTGTACTAGGGGTATCGTGTACCAAAAATGGATACAACGCAAAGGGTGTGGGAGAATTACTTGACCAATGAAGTCAATGTAATTATAACAAATATACGGGTGTAAAACAATGGGTTAATCCTAATGCCTCTTATCATGTAGTAAATCTTAACTACACGAATGTAGTCTCACTTGTGGATTTGAGATGGTCCTAACGCAAGTTCTAGAATCTAAATACTACCGGTACTCACATCATAGCACCAAAGATGGATGCTTTTCCTACCAATTCTAGGGGCGAACCTCACATATTTGGGGTGGAAAATTTTTTAGTGGTACGGTTTTGTGCTAGTCATACAATTTCCTATCCATGAGACGCTCATTAAGATCAAGGTTTCACTTCTAAATGTTGTAAAAAATTTTAAATTGGCGCTAAAATTGCCCTAACAAACATTTCTCTTGGTTTTATTACAAATTTACTATCAAACAAAGCAAAACATCAAGCATAAGTATATTCTCAACGGTGCTTTCATTTACCCCCCTTACACTTAAACCGAACATTGTCCCCAATGTTCAAATAAAAGACGTAAAAGTAAATAAGATGAAAGAATGAAATCAAATACTCCCCTGAATCGTTTGTTGTGGATAATGATGTAACATGGTTAGATCTTCTTCCAAGATAGACGAACGTTCAAAGCTTCCCTTCCAAAATAATAAACGTCTTCTTGTCCAAAATAACCTGTTAACCTGAAAAAGATAAAGGCCAACCTCGCGTAAAATCGGCGGTAAAATCTACATAATAAGATATAATGCTTGTGGAATGAATATTTTGCAGAATTCCTGGAGATTATAAGTTAAAGAATTGACAAAACTTTTTAGGTTTCCGGAAAAATACAAAACTTTCAAAAATTGCAGAAAATTATAACCTGACGCCGTCAGGTGTTAATCCTGACGCCGTCAGAAAGTTCTGACAGAATTCTCATGTTAAGCTTCCGGGAAAAATTCTGGAAAAACTAGATCTTACTTCCTGGAATTCCTGCAAAAATTCATTATGACTCGATACAAGCATTTGACTCAAACAAGTACTAATATGTATGCTAATTTCATTGTTATGATTCATGTTCATTCGTTCTATATAAACCGATTTAGATTTCCCTTACACTTAGCTTTTGCAAAATACCTTTATATGTAGTTAAGACGAAGTTAAAAACAAAATAAAGCATTTTCACAATTTAGTTTGAAGCATGAATCAATAACAAGAAATATAACTTACATACGGAAACAAATAAAATCAAATAAACACACAAAAACAAACAAAACATGGGTTGCCTCCCAAGAAGCGCTTTTCTTTATTTACGAGTCTTGTAGCTAGACTCAAAGTCACCGTACGTTACGTGACTTCATCTCTCATTATGACGTAACCTTGATAGATGTAGCCCCCATCGCCCGGGTTATGATACCTCAATCGCTCCACACTCGCGGTGACTTCACCCCCTCTCTTACTAATCAAGCTAGCCATCCCGTCCTCATATAAGTTTTTAATTGTGAATGGTCCGTACCACCAAGGACTCGGTTCGTCGGTTGATGTCTTAGTTTCTAAGTGCCTTAGGAGAACTAAGTCTCCTTCCGTGAATCCAATGTTGTTGTCGATATGCTTCTCATCACCCAAGGAATTCTCTTCATCATTCCTACATTCTTCCCTCTTACTTTCCTCATAATATTTAATCCTAGCTTCCCATGCAAGGATCTTCTTCTTAACATTACCTTGGAGTGCACCGGGATTCGCTTCTCCCTTCATCCGTAGGTTAGCTTCTCTTATATATCGTGGAATTGTCGCGAAGCTTATTGTTTTCTTCCCCTTTTTGATTCGGATAGTATTGCTCTCGTAATCGATTTGTGCCTTCGTGGTCGCAAGGAATGGTGATCCAAGGATTATTGGCATATTTGCCTCACCTCTCTCAACGATCATGAAGTCGACCGGGTACATGAATCCAGCAACGTTAACTAACACATCTTCCGCGACTCCTAAGGGGTACTCATACGAATGTTTTGCAAAAGAAAGTTTGGTACGAGTCATTGAGGGTTGTTCATTCGTTAGTTGAACATAGACGGAGAATGGCATCAAATTTACATCGGAACCTTGGTCAGCTATCGCATCTAAGAATTTGAGTTTCCCAATCAGGCATGGTACTTCAAATACCCCGTGGAACTCTTGCTTTGCGACTAGCTTTTGTCTTATGAGGCTTTCATAAAGCTGACCTCCGGGTAGGGCGTCAGATTCGTTGTCTGGTTTTGTCTCACCCTTTTCTTTATGGGGTAGATGAGTATGTCGATAGTTCTGCACCCAATCGGTTATGGTTTCTTTATTTATTTCGTGCCTTAGGTAATGCCTAACCTGCTGGGGATCTGGTGTTTCTGCTTTTTGGCACTCATCGGGGGGCGCCTCCTCCTTGTCCCCGGAATTGCATTTGCCGTCATTGGTGTCCTCCTTGTCGAATGGGATGAGGTCGATCTTGTTAACCTCCATAGCTACCCTTCTATCGTTGGGTATTTCGGCCCTCTTTCGCAGTAATACCTTACTCGGAGTTTTTGCCTTCGCATATTCTTGCAAAAGCCCCATCATTTCTGTCATTTTCTCATCCATCCTCTCCTTTTGTTTGTACATGGCTTCTTCAAACGTGGCCAGTCGTTCGAAGTGTTTTGACATGTATTCTCTCATTTGAGTCTCGAATGTGGGGCTAAGCTCTTGAGGTGGTGAGCTTGGGCGAGTGTACCTATGGAAGGGCTTAGTGTCTTCCCTAAGGGGTGATTCGGATAATGGAGTATGCCCAGAGCATGAAACTGAGTTGATGGTTGCTCTTTGTGGGCTCAAGTGCCTCTTCCGTTTTTCCATAAGGTATTCAACCCTTCTCTCAAGCTCACTAATGCTTCCCTCGGTGATTTGGTTGGCTTTGTTGGGTGATGCGTATGTGCTTACTGCTGCGTGCACTTCGTGGGAAATTTGCCATAATTCATCATCGTCGGATGCGAGCTCCTCAATGATTTCCCATGATTCTTCGGCGCTCTTATCACGCAGTTTGCCCCCGGCTGCTTGATCGATGGCACGCTTGGCGTGGTAGTCAACATGGTCATAGAAGATTTGAATTTGAAGCCAGAGGTTGATGCCGTGATGGGGGACTCTTTGGAGTAAGTCTTTGAATCGAATCCATGCTCCGTAGAGAGTTTCGCCTCGACGTTGCTCAAACATTAAGATATCCTTTCTTAGTTTGGTAGTTCTCCCCGGTGGGAAAAATTGAGCAAGGAAACGAGTTGTGAGATCGTCCCAAGAGGTGATGGATCCTGCGGGAAGTCGCTCAAGCCATTGACTAGCTTGGTCCCGTAGAGAGAATTGGAAGAGACGCAATCGGGTCGTCTCTCGAGTTGCAACATCAAGGTCTATGGAATCTACGATTTTGAGGAAATCCTTGAGATGTTGGTTTGGATCTTCGGAACGAAGTCCATGGAATGCGCATCCGCTTTGCACCAACCGGATGGTGTCGGATCGCAAGGGAGTGACATTGGCTCCTTGAGTGAGCTCAATGGTGTTTCGATAGCCAAGGTGGCTAGGTCGGGAATACTCTCCTAAGGTGCGGGGTCTAGGAGGTTGGTTTGGTTGTGGTGGGTGGTTTGGTTGAATTAGGTTGTTGGGATCAAGGATGTTACCACCTTCCATGATGGCGGATGGTAAAGATTACGAACAAAAACACGAAGAAAAAGATAGACTAAAGAAAATCCTAGAAAAAGAAAATAAAAATCTCACTAGAAAGGAATCTAGTGAGTAGACCTAAAGAAATAAAAATTCTACCTAAACAATAACTATTCCCCGGCAGCGGCGCCAAAAACTTGATGCGTGGTTTTGTGACCTTACAACAGGTTTTACCTCTCGAGGGATCTCAAGAGGCTTACAACCCCACCAGGCAGTGTACCTGACCGATGTAGTATAGGATAGTGGTAAGTACGGGGGATTGATCGTTCTCTCACAGGGAATAGTGTTCGTTAGGATAGAAAAGCTACTCTAATAGGTCTAAGGGTGGAAGGAAGATTCTTTTTGTATTTTTATATTTTTTTGAAAGCAATTAAAATCTCGGTTTTTAGAGGAAGGGCGGAATTAGTTGCTAGTCAACTAACCCAAGTTTACTACTTATGCAAATTAAAATAAAATAAATATCTAAACTATTGTGGTTGTGAAAACAATATGGAGAAAATTGTGTTTACTTAGATTTCATTACTCCCTAACTATCTTTTACCGGTTAATTGATATGTGTGTTACTTGTGTGGATGAAGGGTGTATTCCTAATAACTCATGGAGTGGCATACATATCTCTCCAATTCTATGAGCTCTTATCTCGCCCTATGCCATGCACGGCACAACCATAGGGGTTGTAAACAGTGGCTCATGCGTTAAATACTACCTTAATAGCCTAGTATGCCTTGGCTACATGTTTCCCAAGACGTTCAAGCACGTTACCATAAAGGAGGTTGGCCAGTTTTCTTGAGCCTAACATTGATGGAACAATCATCCCAACAAACAACAACACACACCAATCAACCAATAATTAATAGTTAGGTTTCATTAGATCTAAGCAAACACTAAAGAATTTAGCTTCACATGTTAATTAAAAGACAAGCAAAAGAGATAGACAACCAACACATAGACATATTGATTGAATTAAAGTGAAGACTTATCTTTAATTAAGCATGAGGGTTCCAAGGGTTGGAAACCCTAAAAAGTACATAAAATTCGTCTTTAGGGTTTGCCCTAAAAGTTCTCCACAAAGTTCCACACTAATGAATGAAAAATAGAAAACTATATATAGATTTTACACTCTGACGGCGTCAGGTTATAAGGGCTGACGTCGTCAGCTCGCCGCCAATAGTTTTCTCGGATGGCCTAGATCCACTTCTGACGCCGTCACCTTATATAACCTTCTGGGCCGTCACTCTTTAACTTTACTCCTGACGGCCTATAATTCCTAACCCCTGACGGCGTCAGGTGTTAAATCCCAATTTTTCTCTGGCCCGTCATTTGATAATTGATTTCCACTCTTTTGTCAAGACTTTCTGACGGCGTCACCTTGTGACTTCTGACGCCGTCAGGTTGTAAATCCTCATCTTTTGAGACTTTGTCGTTTTCTTCACTTTTATGCTCCAAAAACGTCCGAATATGCATGTTTTCCAAAATTCCTCTCAAAAGTACCTAAAATGACAAAAGGAACGATTTAGGGCAATTTGATCACATTTATACGAATTAGGGATTAAATGACCCCCTAAAAGCTTAACACTTTTCGTCTCATCAGCGTATAACCTAGGAACATATAAATTACATGGAGCTTATTTAGTACATAACTAAGCTTATCATAATAAGCACTAAAAGGATAGATAAGCCATAAGGAGGTGTTTGGTTCATAGCTTATATAACCACACCAACACTATTTCTGAAAATTAACACCACAAAATGATGTTATATCATCTAAATAGGATACCCATCACTTTTTCTAATCATTAATACATAATTACTAGGGTTCTTGATAATTTCTTGAAAATCATATTTTCACATAATTATGTAAAATTCTACAAGAACCCATAAATAGCATAAAGACTTCATCTTTAAGCATTACCCATTAAAAGGTAGCTCTAAAACATGAAATAAGAGTCAAAACATGATTTTTACCTTAAATTAGATTGATGGAAACCCTAGCTTATTTGTGTATAAGCTTATATAGGATAATATCTTGATCAAAACTAACTTGAATTCGAACCCTAGAATCACAAGGAGATAGATGTATGTGTTTGTCGTGAAGTAGCAGTATAGGGAGGGAGAATTCTCTGGAAATTCGTTTTCCTGAGAATGAAGTATGATGGCTTATTATTATTTTTAAGTTTCACCCATTGGCAACTTTAGTCCCTGTACAAGAAATTGTTACAAATTTAGTACCTTGAAAGATTAGGGTGTTACAACTCTCCCCCACTTATTCGGTTTGGGTCCTCACAAACCATTCCTGATGAAAAGCGGGGTAGTATTTGATGAGATCCTCTTCGGGCTCCCATGTGCACTCCGACCCCTTTCTGTGCTTCCATCTCACTTTAAGAAGGAGGACCTCTCTTTTTTTGAGTTTCTTGACCATGGTGTCAAGAATCTCTACTGGCTCCTCAACGTAGCCAAGTTTCTCATCAACTGTTATATCCACTAGAGGGATATACTCTGCCTCATCTGCTAGACATTTTCGAAGCTGAGACACGTGGAAAGTATTGTGAATATTGTTCAACTCTTCTGGTAGCTCAAGTCTGTATGCTACCTTTCCAACTCTATCGATTATTCTGAATGGACCAATATAACGTGGTCCTAGCTTTCCACGCTTCCTGAATCGGATAACACCTTTCTAGGGAGAAACTTTCAGCATAACACGATCACCGACCTTAAATTCTATAGGTCGTCTCCTCTTGTCTGCATAAGACTTCTGTCGATCCTGGGCAATCTTAAGCCTTTCTCTGATTTGATCAATCTTATCGTTCGTTTGTTAAACAACATCTGAACTAGCTAATTCTCTTTGTCCAATCTCACCCCAACATATAGGAGTTCGACACTTCCTTCCATACAACATTTCGTATGGAGGCATTTTAAGGCTTGAATGATAACTGTTATTATAAGAGAACTCTGCTAGTGCTAAGTACTTATCCCAACTACCACCAAAGTCAATAGCACAAGCTCGAAGCATATCTTCCAGCGTCTGAATGGTCCTTTCACTCTGACCATCTGTCTGCGGATGATAAGCTGTGCTAAAATTGACACGAGTACCTAGATTCTCTTGGAATTTCTTCCAGAATCTAGAAGTAAATCTGATATCTCTATCAGATACTATAGATACTGGTACTCCATGCCTGGCCACTACTTCGCGAAGATATAACTCCGCGAGAGCTTCTGAGGACATTGATTCCTTAATAGGAAGGAAAATCGCACTCTTTGTTAAACGATCTACAATTACCCATATTGCATCATACAGACGCGGTGTCTTGGGTAATTTCGTGATAAGATCCATAGTGATCCTTTCCCATTTCGACACAAGAATCTCGAGAGGTTGTAGCTTACCATAAGGTTGTTGATGTTCTGTCTTAACTTGGAGGCAAGTAAGACACTGTTCAACATACTTTACAATGTCTCTTTTCATACATGGCCACCAATAATCTGGTTTAAGATTATAACACATCTTGGTGGCTCCTGGGTGAATGGAATATTTTGACTTATGAGCTTCATCAAGTAACAACTTTTTCAGCTCTTTATTATTCGGTATCCAAATTCTACCGAATCGTGTTCTGATTCCTCGTGAGTCTACAACTAAGTTGTGCACCTGACCCACGAGTCGTTCTAAGTTTACATCACCATTTTCCCATGCTTCTAGCTGAACTACTTTGATGTGCTCATAGAAATCTGGAGTAATCACCATCTGAAGTGATTTTACTCGTAAGGGATAGTGTTTTGTCTTATGACTCAAGGCATCAGCTACAACGTTGGCTTTACCCGGATGATAAAGGATTTCACAATCATAGTCCTTGACTAGATCTAACCAACGTCGCTGCCTCATATTAAGATCACGTTGATCAAAGAAATACTTGAGACTCTTATGGTCAGTAAAGATCTTGATCTTTACTCCATAAAGATAATGCCTCCACAACTTTAAGGCAAAAACTACTGCTGCTAGCTCTAAATCATGAGTGGGGTAATCTTTCTCATGTTTCTTGAGCTGTCTGGAAGCATATGCTATGACTCGGCCTCTCTGCATGAGAACACAGCCGAGGCCATTGCTCGATGCATCACAATAAGCTTCCATGTCATCGTTGCCTTCTGGCAATACTAAGACTGGAGCCTGACTTAACTTCTGTTTAAGAGTTTGAAAAGCGAGTTCCTGATTCTCGTCCCACTCGAATTTTACATTCTTGCGGGTGAGCTCAGTGAGTGAAGAAGCAATCTTTGCAAAATCTTGGATAAAACGGCGGTAGTAACCCGCAAGTCCAAGAAAAGATCTAATTTCTGTGGGAGTTTTTGGTCGCTCCCAATTCATGATGGCACTGATTTTAGCTGGATCTACTTTAATGCCTTCATTGTTTATGACATGCCCAAGAAATTGAACTTCTCGGAGCCAGAATTCACACTTCGAGAACTTAGCATAAAGCTTTTCTCGTCTTAACATGCTGAGAACTTGGCGCAAGTGGGTTTCATGATCACTAGCTGATTTGGAATAAATCAGGATATCGTCTATAAACACAATAACTGACTGGTCTAACATCGGACGACAGACCCGATTCATCAGGTCCATAAATGCTGCTGGGGCATTCGTCAAGCCGAATGGCATAACTGTAAACTCGTAATGCCCATATCTGGTCCGAAAAGCTGTTTTCGGGATGTCTTCTTCCCGAACCTTTAACTGATGATATCCTGATCTAAGGTCTATTTTTGAAAAGAAGCTTGCGCCCTGGAGCTGATCAAATAAATCATCAATCCTAGGAAGAGGATAACGATTTTTGATGGTAACTTTATTGAGCTCTCGGTAGTCAATGCACATTCGCATACTACCATCTTTCTTTTTGACAAAAAGAACTGGCGCTCCCCACGGGGAACAACTAGGGCGAATGAAGCCCTTGTCTAGCAGTTCTTGTAACTGCTTCATGAGTTCCTGCATTTCTGATGGAGCAAGTCTGTAGGGAGTTTTAGCAATAGGGGTACTCCCTGGAATAAGATCAATATGGAATTCTACTTGTCTATCAGGCGGTAGACCTGGGAGTTCCTCTGGAAAGACATCGGGAAATTCCCGAACAACTGGAATTTTACTAAGGTCTGGAACGAGTTTTTGAATATCGACAACATGAGCTAAATAGGCTTGACAGCCACGTGCCAAGTGTTTCTTGGCTTTAGCATAAGTACAAATAGCAAGGTTAGCCTTTTTACGCTCACCATAGATGATTGTCTCTCCCCCACTTGGGGTTCTGAGTCGGACTAGCTTATGTCGGCATACAATGATGGCTTCATTCATACCAAGCCAGTCCATACCGATGACTACATCAAGTTCTCCCATAGGGATAGGAATTAGGTTGATCGGATACTTTTCATCATCAATTTCTATTTCACAATTCTGAAAGACATCAGTTACACGTATCACTTTATTATTAGCTATTTCCACATCTAGTGGTGGGTTAAGCTGACTAATCGGAACAGAAAATCTCCGACTAAACCTTTCAGATACAAAAGATCTATCTGCACCAGAATCAAATAGCACACGAGCAGGTAATAAATTCACAAAGAAGGTACCTGTCACAACGTCGTATGCTTCCTTAGCTTCATCCACAGTCATCTGGTGAACACGGGCTGGTGGTCTATATGGTCTTTGGACAGCAGGAAGGCTAGGGGTTCCTGAAGGCCTAGAAGATGAAGGCGCCCCACGCCTGTCTGTATTCCTCCTAGGCTCTTGCTGACGCGGAGGAGGAATGGATTTGGGACAAGACTCAGTCGTGTGGTTCGGATCATAACATTTCCTGCAAACCTGAACTGGTTTTGGACAATCTTTACTGATGTGACCGGGCTCACCACAACGGTAGCAGGTCCTGCTACCTGCACGACATTCCCCTGGGTGATATCTTTTACAATTCGCACACTGTGGAAAGCTCCTACCCCCCGTGCTAGGATAAGCCTCATTTGGCTTAACTTTCTTCCGAGACGAACTAGCCTGCTCCATCTTTCTCTTAGGAGGAATCTCTTCCTCTTTCTTTGTTTCCTGTTCTCGCTCTAAAGCTGCATTCATGAGCTGGTCCATGTTTTTCCAATCCCTGGCTGAAATAAACTGACGGATATCTTTTCGAAGCATATCCACATAATGTTTCATAAGCAACCTTTCATCATTAGCATATTCAGGCAGAAAATGTGCTCTGTCCAGGAAGGTCATGTTGAAATCATGCACCGACTCCGTGGTCTGGTGAGTACCTAAGAAATCTCGGCGAATCTTATTAAGTTCCGCCTCTGGAGCAAAGTTCTGAAAGAGTAATTCCTTGAACTCCTTCCAAGTCATACTCCTAGCAATTTCTGGTGTTTTTGATGAAAGGGTCCAATTCCACCATGATTTAGCCCGATCGCGAAGGAGATTAATAGCAAAATTAACCCAACGATCCTCAGGGCACTTACTGGTGGCAAACGCCCCTTCAACATCCTGAATCCCGAGTAAGTGAGGGGCTTGCAAGCTGAGAAGTCGGGGGCTTGCAAGCTGAGAAGTCAGTATAAGTAACTTCTTTGGGTGGCGCGACTCATGCTGCCAGTTTCTGATCAAGTTCTGTCGTGATAGTCTGAGCAATGATCTTACTAAGACGTTCTGTATAATATGGTATAGCTGCTTCCTGTGCCTTAGCTATTTCTTGAGATATCATACCTCTGATCTGTTTAGCCATAGCATCAGAAATAGGAGCATTATCATGCTCATTTGTTTCTGCTGGATCGGGAGATGATTCCCGATCATCCTGTTCTGGTATGTCTACACGAGTCGGCCACTCAGAGCTTTCAGGAGGTCTTTCAGCCATATCTACGCTGAAAGTTAAACAAAATGCACGATAAGGAAATAATAAGTCACTATAAGATTCATAATGTATAGATTTTTATATGTCTGAGGATAATATTACTACTGGGGTTCATTCCTTTAGTTTAACATAATACCGGTAAGTTCTCGTTATGTGACGCGATTATTACCACATTGGCCAGACGTCGTAATAATTCCATCAGATAACCAAGTTCTTACCGTTACCATATTACACTAAATTCATGAATACTAGCAATATGTTTAACATATAAACAATATATGCTATACTAATACTGATGCTACATAATAATGCGGAAACGTGTCTAAACTATAGGCCCCATAGAGCCTAGGTTTAAGTCTAAGTACCCATCTACAGTGGATACCTAAATCCCTTAAACCACTGCTCTGGTACCAACTTGAAACGCCCATACTA
>LBNU01014946.1:16559-37943 GCA_014162995.1 Artemisia annua | reverse complement strand
GAAGCTATGTTGACTAAGGTATTTGACTTACCCAAAAAAAATATTCCGAATAAAGTAAATCCAAAACACCATCAGCTCCACCCCCGCCCTCTATAAATACCAACCCCCCTCATTTCACCAAAATTGAACATCCTTCTAAACAAAGAGAGTGTGTGTTCCTTCTTCATAAACCAAACAAACTCACTCACTCACTCACTTAAACTCATCATCATCTCCGATCATCTCTTCAAATAACAAACTCCGTACTTACCGGAAAAAAAAAGTAAAAAAACACTGAAAATTGTGTAAAATTCTCGATGTAAGTAGATCTAACTTTTATATAACCGATCGTACTTATTTTTACTATTTTGTATATCTAGATGTTGATTATTCATTTATTTGTACGGATTATGCCCTAGGTTATTACTTTATTGCTGAATTTTGTGTTTATTTATTTGATTATTTACAATGTGATTATTACGTTTTTTTTTTTTTTTTTTTTTTTTTTAGGCGAAAAAGTAGTGAAACTAGGTAGAAAGTAAGTTCGTATATTTCTGCGTAGAATGTGGCTGTTAGAAATGTATAATTGTTGTGTAGGAAGTAGTTACGGTTGTTGCGAGCGCGTAATTTTGGATTATATGTACATTATGCTTATAAATGTTACTTGTTAATTTTTACTGTTTATTCGTTATGATTAGATGATGTAGAATGTGATTATTGCGCTTTTTTTTAGAAATTTATAAAAGTTGTGTAGGAATATTAGTTGTTATGGTTGTTACGAGTGAGCAGGTTTATGGTTTAGATGTACGTTATGCTTATGGATGTTGCGTAGGAATATTGGTTAAATGTATGGATCATACTTATTTTATGTATAATTTTAGTTGATTAAAGTGTACTTTCGTTTGTACGGATTTTGCCCTAGGTTGTTGGCTTACTGTTGTTTGTTATGATTAGATGATGTAGATTGTGATTGTTGCGGTGTTTGTTGAGATGTGTTGTGTTGCAAAAAAGTTAGTTACTTATATCTGTGCGTATAATGTAGGTTGGTATTAGGAATGTATCAAACTATCAATGTTGCGTAGGAATATTAGTTAATACGAGCGTGATTTATTAATGGATTAGATGTTACCTTATGCTTATGTCTATTAGATTGTATCTAACCATGGATTTGAAGTGTGTGTGTGTATGGAATAGAAATACGTAATGCTTATAATTAGATGTGCGTTATGCTAATAAATATCTCATGTGAATATTAGCAGTTACCGCTGTTATGAGTGTGCTTATTTTTGGACTAGATATACATTATGCTTATAAATCATGCTTACGAATATTAGTAGTAGTAGTTATGAGTGTGTATATTCATGTGTTAGATGTAGTGATGTCTATGCTTATAAATATGGTGCAGGAATACTAGTTGTTACGAGTACACATACTATGGAGTTGAAGTACATTATGTTTATATATATCATGCTTAGGAATATAGTGATTAATACTTACGATTGTGTGTATTAAAGGATTAGATGTACATTATGCTTATAAAGATTGCACAGGAATATCAGTAGTTACTGTTGTTGCTAGCCTGCGTATTTACGTATTACATGTACATTATGACTTGCTTAGGAATAATACAGTAGTAGTCACGAGTGTGCCATGGATTAGATGTGCATTATGCTTATGACTATTACGAGTGCGTATTTATGGAATAGGTAATATTAGTAGTTACGAGTGTACGTATCCATGGATTAGATGATGTACGTGATGCTAATAAATATTGTACAGGGATATTAGCAGTTAGTGTTGTTACGAGTGTCTATTTATGGAATAGACGTGCATTATGCTTATAATTTATGGTTTATCATGCGAATAATAGTAGTTACAAGTGTACGTTATGCTAATAATTACCATATTAGTAGTTACTGTTGTTACGAGCATGCGTATTTATGGATTAGATGTAATTATGCTTATACATATTGCATAGGAATAAGAATATTAGTAGTTACGATGTGCGTAGTTATGGACTAGATGTATATTATGCTTATAGATATTGTATAGCATTATTAGTATTCACTGTTGTCCGAGTGTGTGTATTTATGGATTTGATGTTACTATGTGTATATATATTGCATAGGAATATGAGTAGTTACGACTTACGAGTGCGTATACCTGGATTTGATGTACGTTATGCTTATAGATGATATATAAGTAGTCACTTTTTCCAGATCTAAGTAAACAAACATGACTTGTAGATTATAAAGTGTGTCGCACTAGTAATTATTGGCTTATTATTGAGCAGACTTGATTAGAAATCTGAATTGTGAGAAAATGATTGTAAATCAGATATTGTGTTGTGAAGGAAGATGGAACGGTTATGTTGCCTTTATTGGTAGTGAACTATGAAATATTGGTTTGGATTCATGTAAGGAATGTATTAATTATCGGAATGAGGTAGTATTAAAAAGTCATTATTTGTGCACGTGTTAATCGTTATGTAGAAGAATTAGATTTGAAGTTTTTGTCATATGATTTTAGTCATAATTCCCTAGGAACATCATTAGTTAAGGTAGTCACGAGTATAGGTAATTCGTTACAGGTGTGCGTATTTTATGGATTAGATGTACATTATGCTTTTTGGTTTTAGAGACTTGCTCTGCCAGATTTAAGTTTGCAAGCCTGACTTGTATATCATAAGAATGTAGTATTCAGTAGACTTAATCTGAACAGTTGAAAATGATTGTAAAATGAGACAGCGTGTTGTGAATGAGGATGTAATGGTTACGTTGCTGTTATTGGTATTGATTATGATTAAATGATTTTGGATTCATGCAAGGAATGTATTGATTCTTGGAGTAAAGGTAGTACTGAAAAGTTAGCATTTGTGTACCTGTTAAGCGTTATGCAGATTACCTAGATTTGAAGGCTTTTGTCGTTATTTAATCATAAGCAAGCAGGATATTCTTTTAAGCTTTTTGCTTTGAAAAGTTATCATTTGTGTACCTGTTAAGTATTATGCAGATAAACTAGATTTGAAGGTTTTTGTCATTATTTAATCATAGTCAACAGGATTTTCTTTTAAGTTTTTGTTTTGTAAATCGTTACTAATTATGTTTATTTCTTGTTTGTGTTTGGAAGGACGATAATGAATGGAGCTTCTACCAATGTAACTCTTTCCAACGACGACGATAAGAATTTGGAATTTCTGCTCGACGCCTTTGGCTCAAAGCTATCTGTTGATGACATGGCGTCTGCCTATACGGAATCAGGCCACGATTTGCTTAAGGCCTGTGAAATACTGTATCATATGCTGGGAAGCTCTTCAAATGACGATAGACCAGTATCGATTAGGGATTTGACTGCTGCACCTGTATCACCAGCTGGTTCGATGGGTACAGTTACTGGTGCAAATGGTGCTGCTTATGCAAGGTCAGGGACCTTACAAAATGAACCTACAAAGGTTACTTCTCGGTCTAAGCCAAAAAAGTCTGGCGCATCAATGGGTACAATTTCAGGGATGATTGGTGCTGATTATGGAAGGTCGAGGGTTCCAACTAAAAAAACTCCTGAAGCTACCAAACCAATGAAGTTGATGTCACATGAGGTTCCTGCATCACAGATATGGGATGAGAAACCACAACTAGGTAATGAAAAAAATGAAAGTATGAACAAGGATGTCGAACAATTCCTGCTTCAGATGCTTGGCGATGGCTTTAAATTAGACATGGAAGTCATCAGAGAGGTTGTTGGTAAGAAGTTAATCATTCTCATTATCGTACTTATGACCAAAATAACGTGTGATTCTTTCTAATGTTGGGATGATTTGGGTTTTTATGTAAGCGTATCTTCGTATGTTATCCATCATAGTTACCGAGCGTTCGTGGAAAGTTGTAACTTTCTTACTGTTACTTGCGATGATCTTCTGTTCTATTATCTTAGCATGCTTATTATAGGTATTCTGATATTATATATGGTGACCTAAGATTATTGTTTGCATTTACATGAAAGCAAACGACCACTATTTAGTGTTGTTGCAGAATCAATTTTTTTGTTTTCTGTTATCTGTTCACATTGTCATTTTACGGGTATTCATCAAGGGAGGTTTTTGTCACTGGATAATTGTTGTCATCAGGTCGATTCTCCCCTCAAGTTATTCTTATTTATACCTTGATAAATTGTTTTGTGGTGTCAGTATCATAACTTGTTTTTTCTTTTATCGAATTGCTATCTGATTTTGGTTTAGCTTTGTTTATGTTGCAACAAGATGATTGGTTCCCAATTCCGTATATAATTTACTATGGTCCGTATTTCATCTGAAGTTTTTGATCTGCAGGCTTTCTCTTGTCATACTTACTAGCATACACTGCTTAGTTCTGTTATTATTATTAAGTATGCTACCTATTCTAGCTTTTAATGGTTCCGCTAGACTAAGTCCTCCCGACTACCCTACTTAAGGTTAAAAGCAGATTTAAGTCTTTAACTGAATAGAACGAGTGGCCGAGTGGGATATTGTTCTGACTTTGTATATCAGTTTCTTATTCTTATCTTTTTTGTCTTACTGAATATTGATCTTCTCAATGGTATGTTGATGGCTAAGGCATCATTCTATTCATCTTATTATAAAGGTCTTTTTATGATTTCAATATGTCACCACGTGATGCATGATTAATTGTCGATGTTTTTTTTTTTTAATATAAACCTCATTTTGGTTTAAAAAATATATGTAAACTTACTGTTTGCATATATTGCAGGTGGTTGCGGCTATGATGTCAATCAGGTTGGTTATCTTTTTCTTTCATGTTTTTCATAGCCTTCTTTTGTTTGCTATAAGTCACATTTCCTAAGAATCGAACTCCAAGTACAAAAAATGGGGGAATTTACGATGTTCTTTATATACAAGTTATCCATTGGGATATATGAGAATGTGGTTGACATATTATTAATGTTGCAAGTGGATGCATATTTTAAAAAATTTCGTAAATTATTTCACGCAGATATCAATTTGCTAGTGCATCATCTATAACTACCTTATAAAGAGATCAAGACCTAAATTTATTTTGCTTAAATTTACATGGTCCGTCGTGACCGAAGAACATGACTCAACTTGCTAGTTGCCTTTTTTCAGGCAAAGGCCATGAGATCTTTTTATGGTGTAGGAGTCGAGTTGGAGCACATGCTTATATTCTTTCTGTTTTTATATTTTTAGTTCCTATAGTTTCCAGTTCGTGTTAAATGGACAACCATAAGATAGATGAAGGAATAATATTGTTAATCCTTACTCTTTAATCACTGTCTGATTATTTCTAGTGTTTAGGGATCTAGTTTTTCAGGAGACGGTTTTGTTTAACTTAAACTTAAGTCCATAAAAGTCCCTATTCTTGAAACTGCAAAGTTAATATGGTAACATTGATGATTGTACAAACAGCGACTATGATATTTACCCAGGTTTAGTGAATAGCAGTTTGATGGCTATCTGATTGTTTCATACGTTCATGCGCTTTTATATTCACCTTTCTAGTTTCAAAATCTGAATAGCAGTTTCATGTCAATTTGTAAATGTCCATCTGGTTTTGTTTAACTTAGTTGACATCAACGTTTAGACTTTGATCTCTTCATTGTTAATATTTTCTGTATGTCAATCAGTATCTTATGTTTTTATTTAAGCAATAAACAATTGTTGTACTTGATATATTCATGCAGAGCCTGGAGAAACTAATGAGCATGTCCGCACCCACATTGGATTTGGGAGATGCTACTGCAAGCACAATTGGCCAAACAGTAAGATATAAGTTTTATTGCTAGGCAAGCTAATAAATTTTGTGCCTTCTGTTTTACACATGAAAGAAGCTTTTGTAGATCAAAAAGAATCTACAGACTCCCTTTCTGTATACTTTATTTTTGTGATTGCTTTTGATGATTACAAATGTTTTCATAAAATCAACTGGAACTATTGTAATGAAAACTGAAATAGGGGTGCAACTCTCAGAGAAAACTAATTTATTTAGATACAACATCATAACCTTTTGTCATATTCATTTGCCTTTCAAAAAAAAAGTAAGAATTTTTTTTGTCATGTTCTTATATTATGTCTTCTCATCTCATGATAGAATTCTACGGTTACATGTCAAAATCTGAGCAATAATCTTGAAGAGAAACTACATCTCAGTAATTCTGCACAAAGGTATGAAGCTACCATTTATGTGTTACTAATAGTTTATCGAGAGAAAATCATCACAAACTAGTCAATCATGTTCTTTTCTCATCTGTACAGAAATAGGTCAGAACTTGCAAAAGAAGTATTAGGCAACCTCTTTACTGTCTCTGAAAGATGTGAACTTGGACCACGTGAAATCCTTCCAAGACTAGAACTAAGGACAAGAAAATATGGAGTAGTCACGGGACCTTTAGAAGATCCTGTACCAGTGTACAAGACTCCAATTATAAAGAAGGAAGTTCATGGAGACGGTAGGAAGTGGACTATCTTTCTGCTTGTACATATTTCTTTTTAAGTTTTGTACCTGAAGCTATACTTTTGCATTATGTTTGATGAACAGGAAATGTAGAGATTGAGGATAATTATGAGAGTCTAAGGGAAGCTGCAAGGGAGCACTGGACAACTATGAAACAATACTATAGAGCTGTAAGCAGGAATTTCCATCCTTTGATTTCAGGCTTGTAATATTGTGAACTGCATGTATGTTCCAGTTATGATCTTTAATGTATTTTGATATGTGGCAGGCTGCTGATGCATATGTCAAAGGTAGACAGGATGTTGCAGTCAAGCTTGTCAATGAGGTAGCTTTATCCATGCTTGCTTTTTTGTTTTCTGCTTATTTTAGAGCTTCGGTGATTCTCTGTCACATTTATTCGTCCGTTCATTAAATGGTTAAAACATGTTTAATCATGCAGGGACACTTTTATATGGCCAAGGCTCGAGAAGCAAATGAGATATCTGCCAAAATGCTCACTGAAACCAGGTAACTGTGAGATGATTTTATTTTACTTGAAGAGATAGCTTTTGTATATTGATTTTATTTTGTAAAATCTTGGGGTCGTTTTTTGGATTTAATTTATTGTTTATTCTGATTTTGTTTGCAGAGATGACGGGGAAACAATTTCCATAAATTTGAATGGCTATGATCCAAAGGAAGCCAGGCGCCTTTTGAAATCTCAATTGAAAGCTATGTCTGGCATTCCATGTAATTCCTCATTCCACCTTCATGGTTGTAACTTCTCGAAGTTATGTTATTAATCTCTGTTTGGTGGTACTTTGCAGCCATTCATTATCTGAAAGTCATGGTTGGGGCCAATAATGATAAAGGCAAACCAAGTGCTCGTAAACGTCTGGTAAGAATCACCTTTCTCATGCCTCTAATTTATTAATCTGCATTACTTCATATTGAACTCATAAAGTCATCAACGTACTTATTGCATAAGGCACTCTTAATTAATTTGGGTCACTTCATAATTTTTATTGTGCGCCTTAGAAAAAAATGAAAATGCCATTCTGGGACCCATTTATGAGTATGTAGAAAAGACAGGACTTTCAAAGTGAATAATGAGGAACAGATGAAATTGGGATAACCAAATTTAATTGGTGTGATTGGAGATGTGTTTATTTGGTGGCAAGATCGGCTGGTTGGGTGGTGGGTTGGGTAATTGGTTAAAACAGGTCATGTTCGTACGGGTATCTATCTTTGTAATGAAAGAGATAATTATGATTTACATAAAAGTATAAATAATAAACTAAATTCTCGAATAAAAACTATTTGGAGGTTGTTTGCACTTGAACTAAAATTTGGTAAATGGGTGGAACTGGTACACCTAAATTTTTTATTTCATAGTAGGCAGATGAAAATGGTATAAACATATTGAAGTAGTGTGATTGGGAACATTATTCAATATATCATATCGAACATTTCCATTTGACAACTTTATTTTCTATTTTTTATTTGCAGATAATTAAGCTACTAGAGAATGAAAAAATTACTTGGGCTGAAGAACAAGATGGGCAAGTAATTTCTATCAGGATTGATGTGATCAATCCAAAATGTCTTAGTTTTAACAAACCTATTTGACAGGCATCGGCCAACTAAAAAACTAGTCATGAACTCTAGGCGCCCGTGGAGGACTTATTTTGTTGTAATATGGATGTAGATGGTTGAGGGAACCTTGGATAGTGGAGGACTTATTTTGTTGTAATATGGATGTAGATGGTTGAGGGAACCTTGCATCCATCATCATCACCCGCACTTATGGCCTAAAACAGTTATGCTTTTATATAGCCTATTCCTAACATGGTTTGTGGTTGATTTTGTACCCTGTGCCTTCTTTAGATCTTTCTTATCAAATGTTGACAAAGAAGCATCTTTTGCATAATAACTACCATCTGTTTTGCTAACATGTGCTCACTGGCCACATGTTATGGTACATTAAAATGGAATATTTGGTATCATTAAATCATAAATTATACTCCCTCCGTTTCAATTTTATTGTAAACATATCTCAATTTAATTGTTCACTACTAAAAATAGATAGAGAAGTTTAACCAAGTTTACTATATTATCCTTGTTTAAAATTATTATTACATACCTTAAAAAAGACTTTAATTAATTACTTAAGGGTAAAATTGTCATTCTGTCAAAAAGTAAGAAAGAGAAAGCTGTAATAAATGTATTTTTCTTAAACTGTGTGTTTTTTGTTGGGGGACAATAATTTTGGGACGGAGGGAGTAATTTATTAAGGAAAATTTCAAGTTAAATTAATGTTTATTAAATGCAATTTTTTTTTTTAATTATTTTTTTTAATATCAAAAACAAAAAATATGTTTCATTTGGGTTTTGAAAGTGACAGAGATGACAGATTCCACCGCACTATCGTAGATTTGTGTCATTGGGGTTTTGAAAGGGACTTTTTAATAAAACGGCAAACAAGAAACTTTCTGTTTTTTCTCAACTGATCATTTTTCTTAATCCTCCGTAGTTGATTTACACACTTAAAAACAAATTATTTATTGCTGTGAATTGTTTATGAATTACTTTATTATATATAGGCAAAGTTACACGAGCCCGTATTATGCACTGTTTTAAAACCCGGGTTGACCCGGTTGAACAAGGAACCGGATCGGTGATGGGGCAGGATATGGCCGGTTTTTTCTTGTTTAAGAACTGAATTGAACCGACGGTTTTTCTTGACCCGGTTTGATAAATCCGGCCGGGTCATGCCATTGTTTTAAAATACAGTATGGTAACAAGCTTCTATACTTCTAATTTTTGTATTCAAAGTGATATGCTATAAATAGCTTGAATTCAAGAACTAAAACGCCTACAAAAGTGGTGTAACTACAGAATATGTGGATGAGCCATGTATGCATTTAAATTGATGCCTATGGATGCAATACAATAGAATGATAGATGGCTAACTAAAGATCAATGGACGCAGTTACTAGTGTCTTAAAAGAATACTGGCAAAGAACAAGAATCCTTGTGCAAACAAAGGAACCAAAAACAAAGCTGTTTTCAGTGTGAGGTTTTTCATGTTAATGTGTTTGGCATTTACTTTTACATGTTTTATAGATGTTTGGTAAGTTTAATAGTTATAATTTTTAATTTATAGAAAACTGGTTTGACCCGGTGGTCGAACCGGTTGAACCAGTGACCTGGTGAACCGGCCACTCAACCGGGTCAACTAAAAAACCGGGTTTTTAAACATTGGTATCAGGGGCGGTACCACAATGGGGGCAGTGTGGGCAGCTGCCCCCACAAAGTTCACTCGAGTAATGTCGATTGATCACGGAATTTCATTTTGACCCCGTAAATGGGTAAATAGTATAGCTATGAAAATTTATCCAATAGTTGCATCATAGTCAAGTGGTTAAAGATATTTACACTTTCGTGGAGGTATAATGTTCGATTCTTGTGCTACTTTGTGAATTTTTGTTATCTAACTTTTGAATTTTGCTTCAACTACTTGTGTTAATATCTATCATAAAAAGTAAGTATGTTCTAAATATTGTGCATATCATCATCAATTCTTAGTTTTGGTTCTTGCATGCAAACAAATACCAAAAAATTCACTTTCATTAAAAGTACAATCGATTTCATTATAGCAATAATGGTCGAGTTACTGACATGACCCGACTGACACCCACTTTTAACTTTTGCCCCCTCTTGAAAGTTTTTCTGATACCGCCCCTGATTGGTATTACGCTACGCTTTTTTAAAATCTCATAAGATAGGATTTCAATCCCTTGCACAGTTGTATTTGAGTTGATGAGACCTGTTGCCTAGTATAGATTTTTATTTTTATATATATATATTTTTTTTATTTATTATTTTTTTTTTAGAACATCAATTTTTTCGCAAATATACCACCTATCTTACAAATGCCTCCAACGAGGCTTGAACCAACTTCTAGGTTGGTAGGCAACTCACATACCACTAGACCAAAGGCCTTATGTCATTGCCCAATATAGATAATAAGTATTTAACCCATTGTTGCCTAACTGAGATTGTATTTGTGCACCAGCCAAGTGGAACATAATTTTTTCAAGTTCAAATTGCGTATATTGTGAAATTGCTAGTTTAGCTATCAAGGAAAAAAAAAGGTCAGGTCGAACATAAATTTAAACATGAATCGTAACATAAAAGGATCAAAATTTTTGGCATCTATTCGCAATAAATGGTTTACATTACAGGAGATATAACATCAGATATAATCAAAAGACAGAACTACCATTTAATTTATAATCAATACTCTATAAATAATTAAATATCATAAGTTAAACAAAGACACCAACATTTCTAGTATACCCCTACGAGCACACTACCACTGTTACACATGCTACTACATGAACCCGACACCCCTGTTTGGGGTAGTTAGTATTTCTGCTCACATTTGTGAGCAAAAAAACAAGCGGCTTATGAAAAACTTCAACTGTCAGCCTCTGTTCGCTTTCTTTTCTTGATGGTCACTTTCTTGATCTTCTTAATTTTAACCGTCTTTTTAACTTTGACCCCCTTCTTTGACTTCGTTCCATTCTCTAAAGCAGCACCATCATCACCAACAACTGCCTTTCCCCGAGAGAATGGTTCTTCTTCATCATCTAGATTCCAATTACAAAAGAGCCCCTCCTGTTCACCAAAGTCATTTTGTAAATGCTCCCCTGCTCCCGGGAGTAATTTGGTAAATGTCACGTCACCATTTAAACCTCCTTTTCGCTCTAATAATACTTTATCAGGTCTTATAATGGTACCAAGTATACTCCGGTTTGGGCCTAGGTCCATTAAAAGTTTTGTGTTCGTTAGTGTTGAACATGCCATTGCAAATGCGGATTTAATCTGTAGCAATAAATAAGCAAATGGCAGTTTAGAGACTTCACTAGTTGTCGAGGACTTGCATTAAGCAATGTGTCAAGTTGAGTGTTACATCAGACTAACCTGGAAATAGTTGAAAGAATTTTTTCCTATATCGTTCTCGGGAGCCTATTATCAGATTTAAAAGGAACACATCAACCATAACTTCCCATGTACAGTTAGCAAGCAACTTGAAGCTTAAGTTTCTTAATAATAAAAAAGCAAGCTAAAGATATAGCTAACTTACCTGTGGATCCTGGATAGAAAGCAGTGACCGTCTGTTTGCGTTTAAGAACCTGCAAAGTAGAAACACAAAAACAAAATTAAAAAAAGAGTTAGTTGCATAAATCATCCTTAAAGTTTGGCCAAATTGCAGGTTTCGTCCTAATTAGCTGAAAGTGCATATATCGTCCCTGTGGGAAACCTTTTTGCAAATTTTCGTCCCTGGTATCTAACAGCTTTTGCAAAATTTTGCAATTTTGGTCCTTTACCAGGGACGAAAATTTGCAAAAAGGTTTCCCACAGGGACGATATATGCACTTTCAAAGTAATTAGGACGAAACTTGCAATTTGGCCAAACTTCAAGGATGATTTATGCTATTAACTCTTGAATAAAATTAGCAATCAACAAAGGGTAAAAAATGCAGTGCATAACGAGATTTTATTTAGAACATCATATAAACACATGAGAATTCTTACCCTTTTTTCTTCTTAGAAAAAAAAGTGCCTCCTTCGTTGCAAGATACGCCGACATCAGATGTGTTCAACTTACGCCCATACATATCAAAGAATGTTACCTATTTCCAATATAAACAGAGCAAAAGCAAAAATAAGAATATAAAGGGCAATTTTTGTTATCTAAAATGCATAAATAATGAATTTGAGTGAAAATGATTAAATGTAATCACATAGCTACCATACCAGAAGAACTCCAAGGTTATGTTCTGGAGATGCACGTGTTTCTAGTGAATTCTGTAAAGTCAAATAGAACAATACAAGCATTACTTGAGAAACTAAGATAGTAAATAAGATAGCAAAACTTAAGGTAATGACATGCCACCCATGATATAACAAGAAGTACCCATGTGGTAAGTACTTTATAATATGTACCCGCAACATTGCTATTAACATAGCTAGGAGTGCATACGACCCAATACCACCAGAATACACCTGAAACAGTAACACTTAATAGTTAGTGATGATAAATCTTATAGAAAAGAACATTATAAAAGATGTGACATAAGTACCACATACCTCGTTTAATTCTCGCTGTTGCAGAAAAACTTTCAAGATCAGACACAATGGCCTTAAAGAGGGCCATTTAGATATAGCATCCTGTATATATTCAGCAGCTTTTGGTCCGTTTTCCATATCAAAACTGTTAAAAAAGAATACAAGTATTCAAAATAAGCTGATACTACTCTAATTTCAACAAAATTAATGTAACAAAATAAATTGTTTAGATTGTCTAACCTCACATCAAATGAGATGCCACTTCTTTTCTCCACAAACTTAATGATTGGTACACGAGCCTTGGCAATGACCTAATATATTTCACAATATGTACATATTAATTAAACAGATGAAAGACTTGTAGTAGCGATGATGCATTTACCAATTTTTTTAGAAGTACCTGAATCTTTTTTGCAACACCTTTCTGTGATAAAGCCCTAGAGAGAGCATGCAAACCCATCTGAGGAGTTCTAATATTCGACTCTAGTATTACCATCTACATTTCAGCAAGGGTAACAAAAAGTTTTAATACCAACAGTCATTCACATTATTATGGCTACATGAAGTAGCATAAACAAAAAACGCCACAGGATAAATTATAGAGTTATAGCAATAAATGTGCTCCAATAATTATCTAAAGGAGAGACAGTCTTACATCAACATCACTGCTTGGTAGAAACAGACCTGTCTTAAATGAACCAAAAACTTCCACCTGCAAAGCAAATTATACACTTTCAAAACATGCCTCTTTCAAGCATATATCAACATCACATCACCATAAAGATAACTGTACCTTGCAATTAGGCCAGATATACTTTATAACACCCGAAACATCCTCAACGGCAGTGTTACGTGACACTTGCTCCTCAGCAGTTGGGGACAGAAAATCACAGAAATCCAGTATCTCTGCAAAAATAAAAAAGAAATTTAGCAATCCACAATAGCTTCTCAATATGATCATAAAATGAAAGACAAAAACCAGATTCTACATATCCCATTACCCGAATAAAAAACACTACAACGATCCTTTGTAAAGAAAGGTTTATCTTTCTACAACATAAGATCACAAACTCAAAAAGTATTGACACCAAAAACACGTCTTTAAAGCCCATTATCCTTTGTTTTGCACCAAGTCAATAAATCTAACAAATCGTTAACACTTCCATACATATATATTCAACACCACAAACCTCGTATCTATGTTGATGTCAAACCCGATAATTTAACTAGTGCCCAATACAAAAAAGCACGAATTGTCCGGAAATTCAACATTAAATGCAAACTTCTTTCTCGACATTGTACAAAAATACTAAAAGTTCATTCATGATATATACCAACAACAACATTAAACCAAATACATTAAACCTAATAATATCACAATATCCAAAATTTATATTCATTCAAAAAAAAAAACCTTTATGGAGCTGGAGCATAGGGCTTTTAAACCTACAATTAGCCCTAAACCACCCATCTTCCAAATTCCTAACAGGCTCCTCCTCTTTTTCTTCAGCCGTCAACTTTGACCGTTTGACCGGCGGCGTCTTTATCTTAAACCCCTCATCTTCATCCTCATCGGCATTAACATCAAGAGAGAAGAATTCAGTAGAATTAGTTTCCGGCAACGGCGTGAAAATCGAAGTTATGGGTATGTGGTTACGGAGGACGAGGTAATCTGGGTCGGTGGTGGATTGTGGCGGCGGTGACGGAGGCGGCGTGGTGGCTGGGATTGTGGGGGTGGTTAGTGGGGTTAGGGTTTCGTAAAGGAAGCCGTCTATTTCCATAACGGATACTGTTTGTTTTCCGGTGGGGGATTTTTTTAATTTTATTTTTTTAATTTTTTTAGGGTTTATGGATGGAGATGTTTTGTATATGTTTGGTTTATGGAGGTTGTGAGTTTTGGAGTTACGGTCCTTCAACTTATCAAGGAAATACATTTTAGTGTGTCGAATTAAAAAGTATTTGTTTTAACAAAAAGAAACTTGGGTGCGTTTGGTTTGAGCCTATGGGAATGAAGGAATGATTATGAGAATGATATATGTTGTTTGTTTCATAGTAATTGGTATGGTGAAATCCATATATTGACTATCCATCAAAGGAGACAAAGGAGCATGGTATAAATCTATCATTGTTGAGGGGCCCACCACTAATATCAAACTCATACCGATTGTAATTCCTATCATCATACCAAATAGCCCCCTAATTTCCGTGAAAATCACTTCTAGAAAGCGAGTTAAGTTCTTAAAGAAAGTAACATCTCAACTAAACACTAAATCGGTAGATAACGCATGACAAGAAATCAATGAGCTACTTTCGAAAAGAAACGATATTTTCATATTATTTGCTCATATGTGAATGTCATCCATGAGAACAACTAAACTCCAAGTCCAGGATAGGGTTTTTATTTTTTTTTCTTCCTAATGATGAGAAGTAGATGGCCATTTGAACGTCTTACAATAGCATTAAACCACCCACAATATGGAGTGAGAAAGATTACAGAGCTAATAACATAGATCACGTTTAGAATCACGAGCAACGGTACCAAAAGAAGTATTAGAATCATTAAGAGCAACATGACAATTTAAATGCACCAAACAATTGTGTGAGAGTGTCAACTAAGGAGAAGGAAGTAAGTAAGGTGAAATCATGGCTACAATAGGCAACAAACTTCTCAAAGTTATACAATTGAGCTTGATTGGAGCGAGTTTAATAAAAATTAACAAAAATCAAATATCAAATAGACAAATCTTAGTTATTTATTTTTCATTAAAAAATAAATAAAAAATAAAAAACTCTAAGGACCACCTTATTCTTTTAATATATATATATATATATATATATATATATATATATATATATATATATATATATATATATATATATATATATATATATATATATATATATATATATATATATATATATATATATATATATATATATATATATATATATATATATATATATCTTACAAATAGTAAATCGTTAAGCACCAAAAAATGCACTATCTCGACGAGAATTTTTTTATCTTTCAGTAGAAGGGCACGATATATTTCGATTTTTTTTCTTTTCGATTTTTTACAGGATTAAATTTTAGATGATAAAAAATCACATGTGATTTGTGATGCGAGTTTTAAAGTTCCACTCACCAAACACATTTGATTTTTCATATTACAAATCACACGTGATTTTACAAATGACATGTGATTATTGAGGACGTGAATTTCAACACTCACAAAAAAACTCGAAAAAAATTCATCGAAAATATATAGAAGTGTCCATCTAATGAAGATGAATTTATGCTCGACATAATGGTATTATGAATTTTACCTAACGATTAACGATTAACGTTTTATGAGATATTTAATTTCTAAAAAAATGTAAGTGAGTTTTTTCATTGAAAAATGAGTGATAATTTGATCTTTGATTTTTTTTAATGATCCTTATTGAACCAAACTCATGTGTTATATGGGGATAGATTCACATTATCATAAACGAAGTTAATTACAACAAATTGTTGCAATAGTCGTTAAACCCAAGAGACATCATCAACATAATGGGTCGAATACTTGAATGAATAAAAAGTTTTGTATACAGTAATACTGTAATACATAGAGGGGGCCGCAAGCATATAGGAGAGCCAAACAAAATCGGTCGTATTTAAGTGCATTTAAAAAGTAGAAATCCAATTAATTCGACACAAACATTACACATCCAACACGTTGAAGAAGGACATGAGTGTCTTCTAAATTAATTGTTCTTTGTGGCAATATAATTTGAAATGGTTTTCCATAAGAATAATTTGATTTTTGTTTGCACTTGCAACCAGCGTGTTTTTCAATGCGATAGCTAGCTTGTTTGTGTAGGGAAACATGTACACTTTTATTTATAAAATCAGATTATAATAAATAATAACAGAAATTAAATGACAGAAAATTAAATACAGACAGAAAAGAGTAGAAGCAGAAGACAGACACTATATAACGATAAAGAAAAGAAAGCAGTAAAGGTCGAGGCTCGTGATACACACGATTCCCTTAAAATAGATTCGTCGTCTGTTTCCCAGGGTACAACGGCCAAAGCTGAAGTACAGCCAGACTAGACACACTTGCTTGAAAGATCACAAAAGCTGTTGCGTATTTCTGATCGATGGATTGCTGGAACTCGTAAGCCAAGAGTTACGTTTTTATGAATGAGAGAAAACTGAATGAGGTAGCCTATATTTATATTGAAGACCCGACTTGTTCTTCAAGAATAAATTTGAGCCAAAAATATACAAATCTGTTATACATAAAACAGATTTTCGTGTCTTCTATTATCTCAATAATATTCTGTATAACTTTACCAATACGTTACAATCTATTCTTAAAATAGATATACAGAAAACTGGAAACACCAATACGTTACAATCTATTCTTAAAATAGATATACAGAAACTCGAAACCCCACGTAGGCGAAGTTTCGGAGCGGCATTCGTGTCCGCAGGTCGCGCAGGCTCGCATGAGTTCAGAAGCTTCGAACTCATTTTGGCCCAGAAATCCCACAATCTGCACCCCCCTGCGCGCACGCACGTAGGAGTGGGAGCATAGCTCACCTAAAGGAATTTGAAAGCTAGTACAAGGATTTCCTTATAAACTAGTCTTCACTTCCTTTTCTAAGAGGTGTGGGATACTCCATTTTATATATTTTGTGTTCCACTTTGAGACACGATATCTCATTCATTTCTACTCTATTTTGGACATACTTTAGCTCATTGCGAAGCTCTCTTGGAGGAGAACAAAACGCCCCCAAGCAACACAAATATATGTAACATATACATACATTAAATAATGTCCAAAGTTTACAAAAAATCACTTTTGCAAAAGTCATTTTCCAACAATCCCCCACATGAATGGAGATCGGTCGAAAACACACATAAGTTTCAGTGAAATTTTCGCGGTTAAGTCCTGCATAGGATAGGTAGGTGTGACCCTTTTAACCTTCCCTTGTGAGATGCACTTAGTCTCCTAGATCTGAGTAGACGCGATGTCCTTGAACTCAGCCTCTGTTTACGTAGACGACATTACACTTCACACAAGACTCTCCCTGACCTTGTCAAGTCCTTACAGTCGTGTTCGTTATGGTCATGAACACTAGCCTGGTTCTGCAAGAGCTCTTAGGAATTACGCCCCCCACAATTCCCTTCAAAGTGACCCCACTTCTCTCTCACATAGGTGATTTCATCTTGAATCATTAAAAACATATGTTTTGTGATTTCATCTTGAATCATTATGCTTTGTGATTTCATCCTGAATCATTAAAGCCATATGTTTAACCTCTCAGCAAGTCACATTTGTTATAGGAATGGACTAGGAAGTTACAATATATAAGTAACTCCCCCATATTGACATGACTTCCCCCACATTTCTATGATTAGGTTGTCCTATTGAACCTAGATCTTGGGATCTCCAGTCAACTGGGTTAGGTTTTCCTTCATATAAGCTCATTCCTTCAAGGGCTTTAGTCTCATTCCTTTAGACGACTTACTAACTGATGAAACGAAAAGTGTACCGCTTTTCGGGGGTCATTTAAGCCCTAAATTGTATTTATTTGATCAAATATCGCCCTAAATCGTTCCTTTTGGCATTTTAGGTACTTTGAAGAGAAATTCTGGAAAAGGAAGCATTTTGGACGTTTTCGGAGCATAAAAGTGAAGAATTCGACAAAGTGTCAAAATCTGCTGGAACAGTACTCCAGACGGCGTCAAGACCATGCTTGACGGCGTCAGGCCTTGATAAGCCAGAACAGATTAAAGAGGGACGGCGTCAAGAAGGCTATCAAGAATCCCTAACCACGGTGAGGTGACGGCGTCAAGTCCATAACGTGACGCCGTCATATCTGTTTTTCTATATATATTCGTAATAATTTTTAGTCATTCATGTGGAACTTGTTAGAGAGAAACCCTAGACGATTTTTGCAGCTTTTTTAAGGGTTTTAAACCCTTGGATCTCTCATGTTACATTGAAGATAAGTAATCAATTAATCATTCAATATGTCTATGTGTTGTTTGATTCTATCTTGTTCTTGTCTTTTGTTTAACATGTGTTGGGGTATAAAGATCAAAGTACTGCTGGACATCAAAGTGCTGCTGAAGTGATAAAGTCAAAGTACTGCTCATGATCAAAATACTGCTCGTTAGATAAAGTCAAAGTACTGCTAAAGGATAAAGACTGACGATATTAGAGATTAGTTTAAGGAATATTATGTAAAGTCTAGAATATTCTTTATTAGAGTTAGTTTACTTGTCGTACAAGTATTGTAAACCGACTAGGGTTTTCCTTGTGCCTATAAAAGGATCCCTAGGTCGATATTAGTTAGATATACAATTTTAGAGAAAAACTAAAGTTCGATATTAGAGATATTAGGGTTGTTTGTGAGTCTGTATTCAATAAGCAGATTCAAGGTGATTAATATAATCGTTGAAGTTTGTTATTCTTCTTAGCTTTGTTAAGTAATTCCGCATACTTAAACATAGTAACTCAGTGTTTCATTATTAGTAGTTTAGGATTTATCCAATACTGCTAAACCTTTAACAAGCTATATAAAATAGTTTGGTCAGAGTATAACGATCCAACAAGTGGTATCAGAGCTTGTGTGGAAACTCTGATTAAGAAGAAACCTTAAAACAAATCGATTTTCTAAACCAACCCTACAAGATGTCGACACCTGAACCTACATCAATGCCATCTATCACCACTGTTCGAATTCCTATAGTCAAGAAGGGTGAATATGATCTATGGAGCATGAAGATGAGGCAGTACATTGCTATCACTGACTCTGCACTCTGGGATATCATTGTCAATGGCAATCAAGTTCTTGAAGAACCTGTAGTAGTTGAGGGACAACCCAAACCACCTCAGCAACAACTATCTGCTACTGTGAAAAGGAATCAAGACAAAGCTCTCAACATACTGTTGTCTGCTATACCTGATGGTCACCTGCTAAAGTTTCACAATGCTAAGGATGCAAAACAATTATGGGCTGCTATCAAGACAAGATTTGGAGGTAATGATGCTTCCAAGAAGATGCACAGAAGTTTGTTGAAGCAGCAGTTTGAAACTTTTACTGTTGGAGAAAGAGAAGGGCTTGATGCTGCTTATGAGAGATTTCAAAATCTTCTCAGCATGCTAGAGATACATGGTGTAGATATATCTACTGAAGATGCAAACTTGAAGTTTCTAAGGAGTCTACCATCTATCTGGCATGTCATTGCTACTATGATCAGAGGTCAACCTGATTTGGCTACTATGGACTTTGATGATCTCTACAATAACTTGAAGGTGTATGAGCATGAGATGAATGGTAAATCTGGTTCAACCTCACACAATATTGCTTTTGTGTCATCTGCAAAAACAAGCAGTACTTCCACTAAAAGTACTGCTTATCCTGTACAAAGTACTGTTGGTGATGTTTACACAACAATGACCACTACCACTCCACCACCCTCAAACAACATCAATTGTGATGATGTTGTGTGCTCATTCTTTGCTCAGCAAGCCACTTTACCTGTTACCTATGAAGAAGATCTGCTGCAGATTGAAGAAGATGATCTTGAAGAAATTGATATCAGATGGCAAGTTGCTATGATTACTGCTAGGATTAAGAAGTTCATGAAGAAAACAGGAAGAGGCATTGAGTTCAAAGCCAAACAGGGTATAGCATTTGATAAGTCTAAGATTGAGTGCTTCAATTGTCAAAGGACTGGACACTTTGCAAGGGAATGCAAGTTTGCCAAGTATCAAGCAAACAGGATGATTGAGAAACCCAAAACCCAGATTGAAATCAAGGAAGTTCCTGAACCAAAACCAAAAGCTTTAGTGGTTCAAGAAAATCTATCAGAGGTTGACTGGAGTACTGAATTTGATGATGAACCAGTCACTCTATCTATGGTTGCAATGGAGGAATTTGATTGGAGCACTGCTTTTGATGAGGAACCAGGATGTCTTGCTTTGGATTCTACTGAAGATCTTGGAGGCTTTGATTGGAGCATGGAAAGTGAAGATGAACCTGTTCTGCTGGCTTTGGTTGCTACTTCACCTACTGCTATTGAGGTATGCTCTAAGTGCAATAATGTGTATCAAAAGGTACTTAGTGATTATGTGTCTGAAAGAGATAAACATAATAAAGCTAGGACTGAAGTTCTTGGTTATCAATTGACTTTAGAGTCAATGGAAGCCAAAATAATAACACATGAAAACAATGAAGTAGCTTGGGCAGAACAATATAAGCAACAAGATTATCAATTAAAACTAAGTGAATGGAAGTTAGGATGTAAGGTGGCTGAATTAGAAAAGATGACTAAAGAAAGAGATGCTTTGTTAGATAAACTTGCTAGTTGGAAAGAAGCTGGTCTTACACATGTTAGTTTCTATGAAAAACAAAGAAGAACAAATGTTAAAACAGGACTAGGTTATGGTGTTGAGTATAGTAGTTCAGAAGAGAACCCAACTAATGATAAGGAACAAGAAAGTTCAGAGGAACTCTCAACTAGTGAATTTGAAACTTGCTCAGAAGAAAACAGATCTAGTAGTGAGGAACCCATAAGCCCAACACCTCCTGAATTTAAGAAAGATGAGGGGTATCATGCAGTTCCTCATGCTGTTGGAAGTTTTTAACCACCTAGGAAAGTTGTTTCTTGTTATGGAGTAGACAATCTAGAGTTTAGGAATAAACTTAAGGGTCAATCTAATCCAAGTTCATCAGAAGAAAAAGTTGAGATTCCTAAGAATGCTACACATAAAAGAAGTGCTAGGAATACAAACAATGATAAAAGGTTTTCTAAAGTTTCTCA
>LBNU01014942.1:18806-35169 GCA_014162995.1 Artemisia annua | reverse complement strand
GGTGGCGAGTTTAATTATCTTGATCAAATACATGACACATGTGGCGTTGCTAAGCCAAGACTCGATCGAATTAAGCTAATAATTAAATACATAAACATAAATAAAAATAAAGGAAACGGGATGGTAGTCCGTATGTTTTTTCTACTATTCTTTTTCCAATTTTTTTTCGTTTTTCTTGTTTTTTGATTTTTTTTTCATACACTCTTGCCCTACCATCCAAAATAATACATCATAGGGGCCTCGGTTCTCCCCTTACACTTGAACTTTTACTACTTTACAAGTAACTATTCTAATGACACGAATTAAGATAATTGAAAAACTTGGAGTACTTTAAAATATTAACGCATATATGGGGGTAATAATTGACTTCTTCCCCATTACTCCATTACATTAGTACTTTACCCATGAGTCCCAATCGTCCCAAAACAATATGTACAAGGATATGACTCGACTTAGCAACCATGTAATCAATTAGAAAATTAACTAAGGGTTTAAACAAATGTTGTCACAATAATGCACTAAAGATGAGTGCATACAAGGTAGGCTAAGGCGATTTGGATGTACATTTGGGGTGGATTGTAAACAAATTCTTCCTTTAAGTAAAATGCTTAAAGTTAGAAACGAAAAGATAGGCTCTGAGGGGTGTACTAGGGGTATCGTGTACTAAAAATGAGTACAACGCTAAGGTGTGGGAGAATTACTTGACCAACGAAGTCAATGTAATTATATTACAGGTGTAAAACATGGGTTATCCTAATACCTCTTATCATGTAGTAAATCTATCTACACGAATGTAGTCTCACTTGTGGATTTGGGATGGTCACTAACGCAAGTTCTAGAATCTAATTACTACCGGAACACACACAAGCACCAAAAATGAATGCTTTTCCTAACAATTCTAGGGGCGAACCTGGTGAGGCGAAAAGTGTTACGCTTTTAGGAGGTCTTTTAAGCCCTAATCCATAATTATTTGATCAAATATTGCCTTAGATCGTTTCTTTTGTCATTTTAGGTACTTTGAAGAGGAAATCTGGAAAAGGAAGCATCTTGGACGTTTTTGGAGCATAAAAGTGAAGAAAACGACAAAGTCTCAAAACCAAGCTGGAAATAGTACCTGACGGCGTCAATCTTTACGAGGTGACGGCGTCACGCTTTGACAAAGAGGTGGATGATTTTTACACTAGACGCCCCAAAATGATTTTGGAGGATTTACACGTGACGGCGTCACGTGTAAATGGAAGTAGGCCGTCACGTTATGGCTTAAAGGGAGATGGCCCTGAAGGACTTAAAGAGGGACGGCGTCAAGAGTGGATCTGAGCAATCCGAGAGAGTTTTGGCGGCGAGGTGACGGCGTCACACTCTAAAAGGTGACGCCGTCAGATTGTAAAATCTATATATATTCTTCTAATTTTCATTCATTATGTGTGCAAATTTTGGGAGAACTTTAGGGATAAACCCTAGTTCGTAAAATACTGTATTTTCAGGGGTTTTTCACCCTTGAGACCTGGATGTTCAATTAAAGATAAGTCTCCTTTCAAATCAATCAATATGTCTATGTGTTGTTTGATTATATCTTACGCTTGTCTTTACTTTAACATGGTAGGCTAGGCTTTTCTTGCGTTTGCTTAGATCTAATGAAACCTAGCCATTGATTACATGTTGTTGGTTTGTTTGTGATTGTTGTCGGTGGGTGAACTCGATGTTAGGCTTAAGAAAACTGGCTAACCTCCTATACGGTAACTTGCTTGAACGTCTTATGAAACATGAATCGGATGTGTACTACGATTATATGGTTGTATTTAATGCATAAGCGAATTCTAGTGATCCCATGTTAGGAGCTTTTAGTCGGCTCGACATAGGAGTGAAGTAGGAGCTTATAGAGTTAGGGAAGATCGTACACAGCCCTATGAATGGTTTAAAGGAATACAACCCGTCATCCACACAATTACAAAAAACCAATTAACCGGTAAAAGATAGCTAGGGAGTAAGGAAATCTAAGTAAACACATTTTTCTCTCATATAAGTTTCACAAAAATTTACTTTTTCTTGTTATTTTATTTTATTTGCATAAGTAGTTATTTGGGTTATTTGACTGGCAACTAATTCCGCCCACTCTTCCAATACCTGAGATTTTTACTTGCTTTTATAAAATATAAAAATACAAAAAGAATAATCCCTCAACCCTTAGACCTAAATTAGAGTAGTTTTCAATCCTAACGACACTATTCCCCGAGAGAACGATCAATCCCCCGGTACTTGCCAATTCACTATACTACATCGGTCAGGTACTGCCTGGTGGGGGTTGTAAGCTTCTTAAGATCCCTTGAGAGGTAAAACCTATTGCGAAGGTTGCAAAACCCATGCATCAAGTTTTTGGCGCCGTTGCCGGGGAATAGTTATTGCTTAGGTTGAAAATTTTATTTTTACTTAGGTCTACTCGTTAGAATCCTTTCTAGTGAGATTTTTATTTTTATTTTTCTAGGTTTTCTTTAGTCTATCTTTTTCTTCGTGTATTTGTTCGTAAGCATTACCATCTGGCATCATGGAAGGTGGTAATATCCTTGATCCCAACAACCCACCACAACATAACATACCCCAACCAAACCCACCTCCTAGAGCCCGTACTATAGGAGAATACTCCCGTCCTAGCCATCAAGGCTATCGAAACACCATTGAGCTCACCCAAGGAGCCAATGTGTCTCCATTGCGATCCGACACCATCCGGTTGGTGCAAAGCAGATGTGCATTCCATGGACTTCGTTCCGAAGATCTAAATCAACATCTCAAGGACTTTCTTAAAATCGTAGATTCCATAGACCTTGATATTACCACTCGAGAGACAAGCCGATTACGTCTCTTCCAATTCTCTCTGTGAGACCAAGCTAGTCAATGGCTAGAACGTATACCCGCAGGATCCATCACCTCTTGGGATGATCTCACCACTCGCTTCCATGCTCAATTTTTCCCACCGGGGAGAACCACAAAGCTAAGGAATGACATCTTGATGTTCTAACAACGTCAAGGTGAAACCCTCTACGAGGCATGGACTCGATTCAAGGACTTACATCAAAAAGTCCCTCACCATGGCATAGACCTTTGGCTCCAAGTCCAAATTTTCTATGACCATATCAATATCCCCACGAAGCAAACCATTGACCAAGCGGCCGATGGCAAGCTACGTGATCTAAGTGCGGAACAATCATGGGAACTCATAGAAGATCTTGCTCTCTATGACAACGAAAGTTGGAATGATCCCCGTGATTTGAACAAAACGGTCAAGGCAATATCTTTGCCTTCGAATAATTCAAGCACTTCCGACCGTAGGATCAAGGAACTTGAGGACCAAGTCAAGTATCTCATAAAATCATACAAAACTCCTAAACCTTCAAGCCAAGTGAACAAAATCACTTCTTCATGTGAGTATTGTAGTAGTCCCCATGACACTCGAGATTGCATGGAACTCCCCGAATAAGCTTTTGCGGACTACGCATCCTTGCGAACCGACAGAGCGGGAGAAAAGTGGTACACTTTCAACCCCGAGCCAAACCCTTATGGAGATTCTTACAACCCCTCTTGGAGAAATCACCCAAACTTTAGGTGGAAACAAAACCAAAACACGCCCCAAAACAATTCTTCCAATCTACCTAATCGTTTTCAATCAAGTGGTTCATCCTCAAACCGTACTTTCAATAACAATCCCTCCAATAACTATGGTAATACCAATAATTTTGAGAGAATGATGTCTAAGTTTATGGCATCTCAAGAAGCTCGTATGACTAAGTTGGAATCTGAATTTAATCAACAACAAACGGAGATAACCAACAAAATAGACAAATTATTGAAAGCACTCAACCACCAAGGGTTGCCATCACCAAATAAGGACGCTAGGAACACAAGTAGCGGACCCCAAATCAAGGACCCCTCATCCTCCAAACATGTCCACTTTGTTAACGTTGTCACTATTAAGCCAATCGATAAAAATGAAATAGATAGTGAACATGAGGATGAAATTAAGGAAGTGGAGGAGAGTGAGAAAAAGGAAATAGAAGAAGTAGATAACGGAGAGGACCACTTCAATAGGTTGCCCACTAAGGAAGAACGTGCATACCATAAGGATTTATTCGATGACCCCGAGACACCATGCTTCCTAGGTAACCCAATCATCAAAACAGGTAACCATCCAATATCAATATACCATGCAACATAGGTCACTTGCATGTTTGGAAAGCTTACATAGATCTTAAATCCCCTATAAACATCATGACTAGAGCCTACTACAATCTGATAATGAAAGAGCAGCTTGGATTTAGGATATTTCCTAGCAAGGGATGGATAAGCAATTTGTAGGTAGAGTTAAGGGATTACATGTTTATGTAGAGAATTTCACCTATGTCACCGACTTTGTGATTGTTGAAGATATTCGTCCGGTAGTAAATGCATGCTTAACTCAAGTAGTTTTTGGAAAGCCGTTTGTTGAGGCCTCTAAAATGAATTATGACCCGTCTCTAGGGATAGTTAGGTTCAAGGACGAGACCGATGATATAGCCTACCAAATGCCATATAAGATAGAGCAATACCGACTCTTGTCAAACATCGAGAAGGAGCATAAGCAAGCGGTCTATTATAGGAATGATGAGGATAGACGTTGAGGAGCAGACTATGTTATGGGTAGAATATTTGGTTTCTACAAAGAATGCTTGCAACTAGGTCCGGAATATAAGACTAAACCCGATGATGACCTAGAGACCATGACCAACGATGGAGTCACGTAATAGGGAGTGACTTTGAGTCTAGCTATAAGACTCGTTAATAAAGAAAAGCGCTTCTTGGGAGGCAACCCAAGCTTTATTTGTTTTGTTTGTTTGTTTGTTTGATTTTATTTGTTTCCGTATGTATGTTTTATTTTTATTTCTAACAATTCATGTTTCAAATTGCTTTGTGAAAATGCCTTATTTTGTTTTTAACTTCGTCTTAACTACATATAAAGGTATTTTGCAAAAGATAAGTGCAAGGGAAATCTAAATTTGTTTAAAAGAACGAATTGGACATGAATTGTAGTAATATAAAATGAACATACATATTAGTATTTGTTTGAGTCAAATTCTTGTATCGATTCATAAAGAAATTTTGCAGGATTCCAGGAATTACGGTAATTGTTTTTCCAGAAATTTTCCGGAAACTAAACGTAAGAATTCTGTCAGATCAAGTCTGACGGCGTCAGCCTTAAAAGCTGACGGCGTCAGGTACTGATTCTAGAAAAAGTTTTTAAATTTTAGTTTTACTTCCGGATTATAAAAATTACTGCATCTTTAATTCCAGGAATCTGCTAAACTTTCATTCCATAAGCATTATATCCATATATAGATTTTGCAGTTGATTTTACGCAAGGTTTGCCTAGATTGTTTTCTCAGGTTTAACAGGTTACATTGGATAAGAAGATGAACATGGAATCAAGTTCATGACATCAAGCTTTTGGCGTCGCTTTGATCTTGGAACTTTTACATCATCTTGGAAGAAGATCTAACCATGTTACCACACGATCCACATCAAACGAATCAGGAGAGTATTTGTTTCAATTCTTTTATTTTCTTTACTTTTACATCTTTTATGTGAACATTGGGGACAATGTTCGGTTTAAGTGTAAGGGGGTAAATGAAGACACCTTAGAAAATGCTATAACGCTTGATTTTTGTTTTGTTTAATGGTAGATGTATAATAAAATCGAGAAATATTTGTTAGGGAAATTTTAGCGCCAAATTTAAAATTTTTTACAATATATAGGAGTGAAACTTTAGGCATAATAAGCGTCTCATGGATAGGGAATTGTATGACTAGCACAAAAACCGTACCACTCAAAAATTTTCACCCAAATATGTGAGATTCGCCTCTTGAATCGTTAGGAAAAGCATTCATTGTTGGTGCTTGTGTGTGTACCGGTAGTTTATAGATTCTAGAACTTGCGTTAGTGACCATCCCAAATCCACAAGTGAGACTACATTCGTGTAGTTAGATTTACTACATGATAAGAGGCATTAGGATAACCCATGTTTTACACTCGTATTATAATTACATTGACTTCGTTGGTGAAGTAATTCTCCCACACATTTGCGATGTACTTGTTTTTAGTACACGATACCCCTAGTACACCCCTCCGAGCCTATCTTTTCGTTTCTAACTTTAAGCATTTTACTTAAAGGAAGAATTTGCTTACAATCCACCCCAAATGCACACCCAAATCGCCTTAGCCTACCTTGTATGCACTCATCTTTAGTGCATTATTGTAACAACATTTGTTCAAACCCTTAGTTAATTTTCTTATTGATTACATGGTTTCTAAGTCGAGTCATATCCTTGTACATATTGTTTTGGGACGATTGGGACTCATGGGTAAAGTACTGATGTAATGGAGTAATGGGGAAGAAGTCAACTATTACCCCACATGTGCGTTAAAATTTTAAAGTACTCCAAGTTTTTCAATTATCTTAATTCGAGTCATTAGAATAGTTAATTATAAAGTATGTAAAAGTTTAAGTGTAAGGGGAAAACCGAGGCCCCTATGACGTATTATTTTGGATGGTAGGGTAAGAGTGTATGAAAAGAAAAATCAAAAAAACAAGAAAAACGAAAAAAAATTGGAAAAAGAAAAGTAGAAAAAACATACGGACTACCATCCCGTATCATTTTATCTTTATTTATGTTTATGTTATTTTCTTTTTAGCTTGTGTTGAGTCGAGTCTTGGCTTAGCAACACCGCATTGTGCATGTATTTGATCAAGATAATTAACTCGCCACCACTAAAAATACCCTTTATTCCAACAAAACTGTGTTTATCATATCCCTACACCTAACGTTACAACCCTTGAAAAGCCCTCTTTGATAGTTTATCTTAGGTGCTTACGCCTTGTGGAGGAGGTTTTTGATCCTTTCCCAACCCTATGGTAATCCATTCGCTATGAAAAGTAGTGAGTGATATTTCTTCCTGATGCGTGGGTTTTGTAACCTTCTCAACAGATTTTACCTCTCAAGGGATCTTGAGAAGCTTACAACCCCCACCAGGCAGTGTACCTGACCGATGTAGTATAGTGAAGTGGCAAGTACCGGGGGATTGATCGTTCTCTCGGGGAATAGTGTCGTTAGGATTGAAAACTACTTTTATTTAGGTCTAAGGGTTGAGGGATGATTCTTTTTGTATTTTTATAATTTATGAAAAGCAAGTAAAAATCTCGGGTATTTGGAAGAGTGGGCGGAATTAGTTGCTAGTCAACTAACCCAAATAACTACTTATGCAAATAAATAAAATAACAAGAAAAGTAAATTGTTGTGAAACTTGTATGAGAGAAAAATGTGTTTACTTAGATTTCCTTACTCCCTAGCTATCTTTTACCGGTTAATTGGTTTGTTGTAATTGTGTGGATGACGGGTTGTATTCCATTAAACCATTCGTAGGGCCGTGTACGATCTTCCCTAACTCTATAAGCTCCTACTTCACTCCTATGTCGAGCCGACTAAAAGCTCCTAACATGGGATCACTAGAATTCGCTTATGCATTAAATACAACCATATAATCATAGTACACATCTGATTCATGTTTCTTAAGACGTTCAAGCAAGTTACCGTATAGGAGGTTAGCCAGTTTTCTTAAGCCTAACATCGACTTCACCCACCCACAACAATCACAAACAAACCAACAACATGTAATCAATAGCTAGGTTTCATTAGATCTAAGCAAACACAAGAAAGACCTAGCCTAGCATGTTAATTAAAAGACAAGCATAAGATATAATCAAACAACACATAGACATATTGATTGATTTGGAAGAAGACTTATCTTCAATTAAGCATCAAGGTCTCAAGGGTGAAAAACCCCTGAAAATACAGTAAAATACGAGCTAGGGTTTATCCCTAGGGTTCTCCTAAAAGTTGCACACTAATGAATGAAAATTAGAAGAATATATATAGATTTTACAATCTGACGGCGTTACGTTATAGAGTGTGACGCCGTCACCTCGCCGCCAAAACTCTTCTCGGATTGCTCAGATCCACTTCTGACGCCGTCCCTCTTTAAAATCTTCTGGGCCGTCTCCCTTTGTGCTAAAACGTGACGGCCTACATCCATTTACACGTGACGCCGTCACGTGTTAAATCTCCAAAACCTTTCTGGGGCGTCTAGTGCAAAAATCATCCACCTTGTTTTCAAAGAGTGACGCCGTCAGGTACTATTTCCAGCATATTTTGAGACTTTGTCGTTTTCTTCACTTTTATGCTCCAAAAACGTCCAAAATGCTTCCTTTTCCAGATTTCCTCTCCAAAGTACCTAAAATGACAAAAGGAACGATTTAAGGCAATATTTGATCAAATAATTACGGATTAGGGCTTAAATAACCCCTAAAAGCGTAACACTTTTCGTCTCATCAGTCGTGGTCTCTTGTGGGTTCAAGTGATTTTTCTGTTGCTTCGGTGAGAAAGTATATAGACGATCATAAGTTAACAAGTGCTTCGTCTATAACTCGTTGGGTCAAAGCGGTCCCGATAAAAATTAACGTTTTGGCGTGGAAAGTAAGGTTAGATTCTTTACCTACTCGTCTTAATCTTTCTCGTAGAGGATTGGATCTTTAATCCATTCTTTGTCCAAATTGCAATAAGGAAGTTGAATCGATAAATCACATTTTCTTTGGTTGCTGATGCGTGTCAAAAGCTTTAAATTTATAATGCTAGAAATACCGGTTAATTGACTAAAGACACAACACAGGCAGTGTACCCTTTCGAGTGTAATATAGTCTAAGGTAAGTCCAGGTCGTCCCAAGAGAATTGTAGTTCTCTCAGAGTGTTTACAAATGGTGCTAAGATCAAAATGATTGTCACTTATCAAATTAACCAAACGTGTATATAAAGCAAAGCAAGGTAATAAACAAGCAAGAGATGACTATATCACAACCAAATGAGATTCCAACATATCAAACTCAGAAACTTATTCATTATAATGAGTAAAGAAAAGTACCAAATTCGTTTATGAAAGTAATATGAGAACAATGAGCCAAAAGCAATATTTCTACTACAATCAAGCACCAATCCAATACCCAAGCATTCAACGAATAACCAACTACCCAATCTTACTGAAGTAAGCCAATAAAGTGTCACGTATCTCCTGGAAATCAGCAATATGTCACGAACAAGAGTGTTTGGAACAAGGGTTAATATGGCGACTTAGAAGGATTTAATATTAATCCTCTTAAGATAAAGTGTTTTCAGGTTATGGAAATGACGTATGAAGGTCTGAGGAAGGTGGGTGATTGCTGGAAAACGTGGCTAAAGGGATGGTGGTGATGGTGAGGCACAATGGAGTGTTTGGATCAAAGGTTGTCAATCCTTATCACAAAGATTCTCACTTCCAATTGTGTGTAATGAGATGGTCAGATATGCTCCGGTTTTGGGTCCTATTTTTAGGCTACTAACACTTAGGGACCAAGGCAAAAGGTAAATGATCGGATTGGTAATGAATGAGATTCATAAATATGCATTTAAGCTGATCAGATAAGAAGTACGCCGCTCTTTATGGAAAGTGCGGCGGTTACGTTGCATTTCAGCCATTGACCAAAAAACCAAAGTTGTAGATAATTTTCTTAGCTTTCCGTGGCCACAAACGGGAGGTAAAACGGAGTCCGTATGCTCAACTTATGGCCAAAACAGTGGAGGTGTGTCGGGAGATCTTTAACTTGAGTTTCATTCTTTAATATGTTCGTGTTTTTCTTCCACGACACCGGCGAACATTGTTCTTAACACCGGCGTACTTTTAATGCTTTTCTTGGCACCAAAGGGTCATTAATTGAATTGAAGACCGGCGCACATTATTCTTGAGATCACTTTACTTGACTCTTTGACTCGTAGTTGCATAGTTGACCAAAGATGCCCGTAAGCGGCGTGCTTTTAATATAAGATCGGCGTGCTTCTGTCCAACTATGAATAATTATCTTTAATCATTTGTTTTATGTAGTTTATGCGTCTTTTCCTTCATTCCTTTATCCTGCACATTAATTCATATATTAAGTACCAAAAGTCCTAATAATAAGGATATATTACTATATAATTTACATAATATCGAGGGTATAAATATGTATAATACGAGACTCATCAGTTGCCCTATGGTGAGAGATCTTTATCATAAGATTGCTTCATAGTGGGATGTTTATTACTCAGAGTTTTCATCTTATGAGGAGTGGTTAGAATGGCTTTTGAATCTTAGGATTCATTCTGATCGTAGAGAAATTTTGGAAGGCGTTTACTACATAATGTGGTGGCTTGTGTGGAGCTTTCGGAATAAGAGTTTATTTGGTTCGAGTATTCCTTCTAAAGCGGTTATTTTTGATGATTTAGTTTCACGTTCATTTTATTGGTGTAGATATAGATGCAAGGCTATATTTAGTTGGGTAGATTGGTTTAAAAATCCTTCTCTTGTTTTATTGTAATGCTTCTCTAGCTTCTTGCTATTTGTTTTATAAAATTCGTTGTTCTAAAAAAAAAAAAAAAAAGTTTGCTTGATAACCACTTCCTATGATGTGCACAATGCTATTGCTTGTCAAGGTCCGAATTGTTAGTATTAGAACCAACTAGTCATGAAACGTAGTTGTTGACAAGGTCACGTTTCTTTTCTTTTAGAAGATCTGAATGGTAATATGGGTGGGACCTTTACATATATTAATGTTTTTTTTTTTTTTTTTTTGGTTTGGGGTCCACACAATGTATTACAACATTTGCATGCTAAGGACATAAAAATGCTAGCTCTACCCATATAGAGCCATTAACAGCCTTCGACCCCACATGGACCCACATTTATATATAAGCATCTGAATCTAGATAAGAAAAAGAAATGGGCCCTTAAATTTGTCATGCTGGAGTAGGGGTATTCTTCGGTTCGGTTTTCGGGTTATTCGGTTAATTCGGTTCGGTTAGTTCGGTTAAAAGTTTTTTTAGGGTCAAACCGTGAACCAAACCAAACCGAATTCAAATTCGGTTTTCGGTTCGGTTTGGTTGAATTCTAAGTCGGTTTGGTTCGGTTCGGTTTTCAGTTTAATCCGAATTACACACTTTATTTGAAAAAAAACAGAAAAATATACAAATATATTTAGCTAAAAAAGTTATTTCAAACATAAAAAATATTTTTTAATATTTGGATAAAATTTTATTGTTATATATATATATAAGTTATGAATTCGGTTTTCGGTTCGGTTTTTTGTTTTGATTACCAAAACCATATCCAAACCGAGAACCGAATTAAAAGTTCGGTTTGGTTCGGGTTTGGAAAATTCGGTTCGGTTATTAGTTCGGTTCGGTTACTTTTAGTTCGGTTCGATTTCGGTTTTCGGTTTATTCGGATTTTTTGGTTTTTCTGCTCACCCCTATGCTGGACCAACATATATTTATCTTGTATCTATTTTTGCGCCACCCTATAGAGTATGGATCTAGTGAGAAGAATTTATGAAATGAGAAGAGTGAGAAATAATTATAGCCACATATTTCAAATAAGGAAAGAGGAATAATAGGAGATGCATCTATTTTTCATGGGTGCATCTAATATTTGTGGTTGTAATTTCTTCTCATTCTTCTCATCTTAACTATATTTCTCATTTGATCCTAACTCCCACCCTATATCCCTTCATTATCTTGTTACCCTTTTGCTACAAGTGACAACTACCTATTCGATAACAGTAAAAAAAAGATTTTAAAATACAAAAGAGATAAAACGGTAAATGATCGTTATTCTCCCTCTGTCTTAACTGCTAATTTGAGCACTATATTTTTTGTTTCGTTAGCTTGAAAAACAAAAATATCACTACCTAAAAACTGAAATTGGTAAAAAAATTGTCCAAAATGTACATCTTTAACATCAGTAATAAAATTCATGCAACATTACAAACATTTCTTTAAAACTTTAAAAAACAGTTTTTAAAAATATTTTATATTAACTATTTAATAAAATAAAATTTGACTAACATTAGACAACATCTTTAATATTTTTATAAAAATGTTTTTTTTCACACACTCAATATTACCTATTTAATAAAATAAATAATTTTAAGTTACAAAAAAAACATTTTTGAAAACTTTAAACTAGGAATTAGAGTTTATAACCCCTCAGCTAAGTAGCTAACCATACAAAGGCATGACGTAAAAAGCAAAGAAAGGAATTGATTCTTTTAAAGCTTGGAGTCCCAATTTATAACAAATCTACCCCACACCATTTGGTTCATCAAAGCTATGTGGGATGCAAATACATTTTCTCTACTAAACTACTTGTATAGTTTTAAACTTAGACAAAAAACCAACCTTGTTTTCTCACATAAACATATAACAGTATAAAGTATAAATAACATAGTAATTAGATAATTATGGTCTTATAATTACATTAATCTAACATGTCTTTTTTGTTAAGTTTATGGACTTGTTATCCGTACAAAAAACCTGGATCCATAAATTGAGTTCATTTTTGAAAACATCATTTTAACAATGGAAATTGAAATACAGTGTCACCAAATAACAAGAGAAGATTTTTAGAGTGAATTAATGATGTTATGTCATAAGCGTTAGACTAACTGGATTGTTGTGCAAACTTATATATCTTGCCGCCACAAGTAAAATCAACTCAAGTCAAACATGTCACGTTCTTGATAGAGCGATAATAAGTTAATACGGAGTAACTATTTTTAAACCTTAGCTATCGTAGTCACGGTGTGTTAGCGTATTTCGAAGAAAATAGCAATAGGCTTCACCAAGACATCATCTATATGCAATGCGAGTTACATGTTGGTTAGGTCACAACTTATTATGTTTCTAAGTTCACGTCGTCTTGTGAACTTTAGATTTGTGTTGGCCAAGTAGTAACACAAGAAACCAAAAAACAAGTCTGCTTGATAACCACTTCCTATGATGTGCACAATGCTATTGCTTGTCAAGGTCCGAATTGTTAGTATTAGAACCAACTAGTCATGAAACGTAGTTGTTGACTTATGAACATATATAACTTAAATTTGTCATGCTCGACCAACATATATTTATCTTGTATCTATTTTTGTGCCACCCTATTTACCAAGATGGACAACGATTGAGCACTTTGTTAAGAAATTATATCCCTTCATTATCTTCTTACCCTTTTGTTACAAGTGTACAACTACCTATTCGATAACAGTAAAAAAAAGATTTCAAAATACAAAAACGGAAAATGATCGTTATTCTCCCTCTGTCTTAACTGCTAATTTGAGCACTATATTTTTTGTTTCGTTAGCTTGAAAAACAAAATATCACTAGCTAAAAACTGAAATTGGTAAAAAATTATCCAAAATGTACATCTTTAACATCAGTTTAAATAAAATTCAACCAACATTACAAACAATTCTTTAAAACTTTACAAACAGTTTTTTAAAATATTTGACATTACTATTTAATAAAATTAGCAACAGCTAAATAATCAAAAAAAACTGTTTTAAAAACTTAAAACTAGAAATTATAACCTTTCAATCAAGTAATCAACCATACAAGGGCATGACCGAAAAAGTGAAGAATGATATGATTCTTTCAAAGGTTGGAGTCCTACTTTTATAACGTTTCCCCTTACCATTTGGTTAATCAAGGCAATGTGGGATGCAAATATCATTTCTAGTTTTCTACAAAACTACTCTGATCCCTTAGCTATTTAGCTTAAACAAACAACCAATCTTATTTGAGTTAGAGTTTTGCTTTGGTCGAAACTTATTACTCCATATGTTTTTCAATTCAAGTCTTCTTATGATTCAAGATTTGTGCCCGCTAAGTAGTAACACAAGAAACCGAAAAACAAATAACTTCTTATGATGTTTAGAATATATGCTTGTCAAGGTGCGAATTGCTAAAATCAAAACTAAATAGTCATGCAACATATAGCTATTGATTCGTTAACATAACTAAGTGATGTAAATTCGTCATGGTCGACCAAGTCTAAATTACATCAAGCATAATTAATTGGATTTTTTTTTTGTTAGAGATCAACTCTAAATTTACATGACAATGTAAGGTTTTAATCATATTCGATAACTTATGTAATTATATATATATATATATATATATATATATATATATATATATATATATATATATATATATATATATATATATATATATATATATATATATATATATATATATATATATATATATATATATATATATATATATATATATATATATATATATATATATATATATATATATATATATATATATATATATATATATATATATATATATATATATATGTATATAATCATGTCAATGCATAATGGCATTTTTGAAAATATATTTAACTTAATTTGATAGAAAAAATTAAATCAGGGGCAAAATGGGAATTTAAGTTTTCCATAAAAAAAGGGATTAAACATCAAAAACCATTTCATATTCTTTCACTTTCAGATCTATCTCTCTTTCATAGAAATCTCTCTTTCACTTTTATATCTATTCCCTCAAGAACCCTAACCGCCCCTTCTTTTCATATTGCTTTTCATACATGTTTAATGACATAACCACGACAAGCAAACCCAATCGAGTTCCGATCGGGAAAATTTCGAAGATGAACGTCCTGATGGGAGAAGATGATGTAGCCGTGAAGACAGCTACCGTCTAGGCAAAAGATGTATCAAACCTGATCCAAAGGTACATTTACTTTCACATATAATCCAATTTTTATAAAAGTTATAGATCTTGATCTAATTATTTTGTTTATACACCAGAGTTTTCGAAAGTTGCGGTCCGTACGGCTATTGGATTCGTTGTGATGGGATTTGTAGATCTTCATCTGATCATTAGTGATCCATCTACCGTTTTGTCTTTTAAATTGTAAGTAATAGTATTGTTAGTTATTATATTACTAACTGATTGATGATTACACCCATTTAATATTTTTTAAAATGTACACATGTATAGGGTTAACAACCAGTTCATTGTTAATTGTTGATTAAATATATGATTTTTGGAATAAACATAAACGGCAGGCAAGGCAAAGATTGAACCAATTTGATTCCGAATCAATTAAATGGACCATAATTGTTATTTTCACATACATCCAAATAGAGGCATGTCAACTTGCTCTTTTTTTACGCATATAATGATTTACTATGTACCATTAGTAAGTGTGATAAAATGGGACTGATCTTTGATAATTGTGGTTTACAAGTGTATGTAGAAGTGTATTTTGTTTATTAAATGGGAAAAGAATAGTATTAAGGAACGGTGCATACATGTTTAAGAAATAGTGCATACATGTTTATGGCTGGTAAAATTCAATTAAAACATTTTGTTATCACCTTAACTTTTGTCATCTTTTGCACATCATGGGTTGGCTATTCGCTAGCTAACTCATTGTCTCATAAAAGATGAGCTATTTGTAAAAGAATAAAATATAAAGCTGTTCATAGAATAAGTTGTTTATTGTTGTGTTTGTTTATATAATATTTCAATTTTATTATTCTTGTTCACTAGTCACATGGGTTGCACTAAAAAGAACATATCTTTGTGAGATACGTAGGAAAACAAACATGTTTTACTTTTAGTTTTGTTCCTTTTATTTCTAGTTCATATGATATGCTTAAACAAATTTAGTTTGTATTACATTAAATCACAAGCCAAATTTACATTCTTGAATGAGTTTTGGAAAGATACATATATGTTTACGTATAAAACATATATGTTTTGAGTTTTGAGTATGAAACATATATGTTTTGTGTTTGGATTATATGTTTAAGTATAAAACATATATGTTTTTTGTTTGGATTATATATGTTTTGCATACATAAAAAAAACTTGTCTCTTGTTTATTTGTATTTTCTAGTTTAAGTTTGTGCATGTGTGTTATCTTGCGTTTTATTTTAAAATTGTTTAATCTTGATTATTATTATTTTTCTAGGCGTGACAATATGTTCTTTGAAGGCGTGCACATATGTTTTAACGAATTTGATGAGAAACTGGAAGTACATATATGTTTTTGGAAGGCGTGCATGTATGTTCTTGGAAGACGTGCACACATGTTCAAAAGAATCTGATGAGAAACATCAAACACATATGTTTTGTGCACATATGTTCTTAGAAGGCGTGCATATGTATATTCAAAATGATACATTTGATTTGTATTTCATTTGATATAAAATTTGTATATTATATTATGTTCTTGGTTTGTAATAAATTTAAAAGTTACGAGTATAATTTATGTTTTTAGTTTTTATATAAGAAGTTTATAGAATATACCGTAGAAACATATGTGCAATTACATTTTTAAGTAAAATTCATTTGAAGTTTAAACTATTGTACAATAAAAACACATGTAAAATTACATTATTTAAAAAAA
>LBNU01014941.1:42340-61023 GCA_014162995.1 Artemisia annua | reverse complement strand
TTTTTGTAGACGTTTTTTTAAATGGCTTTTAGATAAATGAATTTTCCTTACTTTTATTGTGTGGTCTTATCAGAGCCCAATTCACACCTTCAAAGAAAGGGTACCCGTTTAGATAGTATTTGTGATGTCTCGGCTCTTATTTAGATAGTATTTGTGCCCGACGTTTTTTTAAAAAATTTTGGTAAATCTTTTCCTTACTTTTATTTAGATAGGTTTAAGTAAGCAAATATTACAAAGAAGGTTTTAGTAACTCTTTGGCTCATTAGTGGGCATATGTTAAAATTTTACTTTTTTATTTTTTCTTTGTTTTTCACTTACTTTTGGTGACTTTATAAAAGTTTTAGTGGGGAAAATTTTTAGTGAGTATATGCCAAAGTTTTAATTTTATAATTTTTGTTTATTTTTTACTTTTTGGTGACTTTTAAAAACTTTAGTGAGGAAAAGTTTTAGTGAGTGTATGTCCAAAATTTTGTAGTGATAAGACAACAATCCATCTTCACTATGAAATATTTGTTTTATAATATGGTTAAAACGTTGATATATTGAAGTTGGTATGCATCTATGTCGACTGAGTTTTATTGTTGCTAATCCATATATGGTTTCTTTGTTCACCCGGTTTATTTGTCATCTTATATATTCAAGCGACAAATCTGTTTTTATGTTTGATTATCAAAGGTACATGTCTAGTTATGACTAAAGTATTAATTTTGAGTAATTTATTTGTATAAGTATATGATTACTTGCATCTTTAGAAACACAAATACTTGAGAGATATCAACAGGCTTAGCATATAAAATGTATACATAATAAAGTTTTATGGTAACACGTGTGACAATATCTTTCAATTTTAGCATATTATACCTTTCTTTTTAATTTATTAGACAATTGCATGTTTAATTATATGTTACTGCTATTTTGTTATAGTTATATGATGATATGCAAACTTCAACTATAATTATATGAATATATGATACGTGATGTTTTTATATGATTATTGATTTCTTCAATGTAAAATATGCCACGTATGTATGGCAATGGTATTAATCATAAATTAGAAATAAGATTTAACAACGATGATATGTTTTATGTTTGTTTTATGTTGATAGCTTGCTTCCCACACCATAGGTTCCTACTTGTTAAATACTTTGTATCTACAAATCCATACACATGTCTGCAATATTAGTTGCTCCGGTAATAACTGTGTAACCATTAGCCAAATTTTTCATTCATATAATGGCCAAATTGTTTTCAATAATATTATATTCAAAATCTATCTATCGTAAATGTTGCCTGTTTAACTCGTGTAAAAGTGGAAGAAAAAAAAATAGAACCAAAATAAACTTCTAAGGCTTACTGTTTTATGAGGCCGGGTAGAAAATTACCACTATCATAATTGACTATTAATTCACACCTTTAAATCGAGCATGCATGTGAGATGTGTGCATAGTTTATGACCGATACTGTATTATATTCAGTATGGTATGCCTAAAGAAAAAAATAGTACATAAAAGAAGAATTTTGGTACGCACGGTACTATTAAACTATTTACGACTTGCTCGTTGGTCTTTTGACTTTGAATTAATCAACAACAAGGAATAGATATTTTTTTACACATACATTAATTAGTTTATCAAATGTAAAACTACTTAACCTGTTGCAAGTGACGAATTGGCCTTATTCAAATGCTATAATTGGCTTTGATTATATATTGATGATAAAGTTGGATTTAGAAGTTTAATTATGTTTATGAAACTATATACTTAAGTGGGTGTATGTTACCTATAATATATGTGTAGTACACGTTACTAAATATGAATGACTTATCATTGTTGTTTGTAGAGAAAGTCAACTATTTGTTCCTTTCACGTACATAAGAGGCAGACATTATATCATATCATTTTGGCAAAGACATTATTTGAATATCAGTATATGTACGTGCAAATACTATGTGTATACGTGTATCATAATATCAATGGTTAGAATACAATGTGTTTTACATATATTGTTATTAAAGATGAGGTTTACTATTAAACTATATAAACTATATGTTGAACACATCTCTGCTATGGCTATTTTATACGAAAAACATATATTACAGCATTCGAGTAAGATGTATTGAAATTCTAAACCTCACAATCATTAATAATTTCTGCAAAGTAAATGATGTCATAATATATATATATGTCGCTTTGGTGTTTAAGATTGATTTGTATACTTGTGATACAATTGAGCTATTAACTATAAGATTATAGAAAAGTAGAGGTGTTACAGAAAATATATGTTATCATTGTGAACATGAGCATTATCTTGTCTGATTATGAACACAGAAGAAAATATAAGCCGAAATTATAGTGAAGTTTGCAACATTGTTGTTACAACTGCTAAAGAATAATCGAGTTATTAAGTATAACAAAAATATATTTTAGTTGATTCAGATTGTGCCGTAAAGTATATCCTTATTTATCAGTGCTTTTGTTTGCTTATAAGGCATTTGATTAATTGAGTAATGGCATGCATATGTTTTACAAATTATGCAACTTCATTAATAAATGGATATGTTTTATTATATAATAATGCTATAGGTTAATGTGCAATTATGCTCTTAAACTCTCATATAGTCAACGAGAACAAGTGTTCTATTGTGACTATAAAGAAATAATCAAAATAACATAACCTCATGTTATTTGTCGCTTTGGTGTTTAAGATTGATTTGTATACTTGTGATACAATTGAGCTATTAACTATAAGATTATAGAAAAGTAGAGGTGTTACAGAAAATATATGTTATCATTGTGAACATGAGCATTATCTTTTCTGATTATGAACATAGAAGAAAATATAAGCCGAAATTATAGTGAAGTTTGCAACATTGTTGTTACAACTGCTAAAGAATAATTGAGTTATTAAGTATAACAAAAATATATTTTAGTTGATTCAGATTGTGCCGTAAAGTATATCCTTATTTATCAGTGCTTTTGTTTGCTTATAAGGCATTTGATTAATTGAGTAATGGCATGCATATGTTTTACAAATTATGCAACTTCATTAATAAATGGATATGTTTTATTATATAATAATGCTATAGGTTAATGTGCAATTATGCTCTTAAACTCTCATATAGTCAACGAGAACAAGTGTTCTATTGTGAGTTTGTGACTATAAAGAAATAATCAAAATAACATAACCTCATGTTATGTTAACGAAAAAGAAATATAATTAGAACTTCAAGTTCTATCTTAATTCAATTCGTAGAATCAATAACATAACCTCATGTTATGTTAGAAAAGAAAATAAAACCTCAAGTTTTATTATGATTCCCTCGAGAATCGAATAACATAATTTCATGTTATTTATATTGAACTATATGTGAAAGCCATAAATGTGCTTATTTAAATTTCATTGGAGAAACAAATCCATATTATTCGACTTTAATATAAAATTAAGTGCAATCGAAGCACATGTGGTCATAAACTAGATTTATGAGCCAAGATTATTTGGCATGACCGGTTGGACCATCCCGAGTCAGTAATGATGCGAAATGTATAAAAGAACCATTGGTTCTTCAAGGTTGATTTGTTTGATCTTATTGTTCTCAAATGGAAGTTAATGTTCATCTATCACCACCAAGCTAAAGTAAGGACTTTGTCCTATAAAGTTTTGGAAAGAATAGGACGGGGATGTATGTAGGCTTATATATCCGCCATAAGGATCATTTTGAGTTTTAAAATCGATGCATCGTAAAAAATGATCATCAAATACGCAACTTAAAGTTAGCGTGATTAGTGGCTCGACTTATAAAATACGAGCATGGTTTTCCAAATTATATTATTGTGAATCGTGGTGAATACTTCCAAATTGGGCGATTATTGGAATAAGTTTTGAACTTAAAAGTAGCTCATGTTTATACGCGAATTGCTTTTGTTGAAACGTTTATAAAACGTCTTCAGTTGATTGCAAAGCCAATAATTATGAGAACAAAAGTATTAGTTTATGGGGCATGTTATAAAATATGAATTCGCATCTTGCCAACAATCTATAATGAATCCTCCCCATTAGAACGGTTTTGGTCACAAACCATATGTTTCCCATATAAAGTTTTCTGTAAATGTGCGGAACCTGTATTGTAAATCCACCACAACGCACACAAATTTGGGATATTGAAATTGATAATTCATTCAGAGGGAGAATGAGCAGCGAGAAATATGGAATGAATTATGATATAAAAATATTGATTCTCACACTAATGAAAATGAACTTAAATTCAAGGGACAATTTACATTCCTGATCTAGTAGTTGCCAGACAAGTTTTGTGACCTAAATAAAGTGACTATCATACATATGCTGCTAATGCTCCAATTAAAATATGTGTCCCAACATTAAAACCAATGATTGATAGTAAGTCTATGGCACGTCTGCAACGCGATAGACAAATCGATTCCAAATAAAAGTCCTCGAATGATTAGATAAAATGGAGCAAGAAAACGAAGATGGTCAATCGAGGTAATAAGACCCCATAATAGTCAAGAGACACTAGACATGAAGGTTATTGAGAAACCCCGGGTACATGAAAAACTATGAGATCTCAATAAATGATATATAATGTCTAGTAAAGTGTGGAATCGAAAAGTAATCGACGTCGATAGTACTATTGTATATGGTAATGGGCATGGAAATGAATATGAAAATATATAAGATAGTGCTATAATCATAGTGAGGATCATGAAGCATACCTGCAGAAAGTGCAAATGAATAAATGAGTGGCCAAAGGATGTAAAGACGCAAAGAAGTAATGAAAGAATGAAGTCTCTTGTGACGAGACATGGTTACTCGGACTTGAAGTCCATATATATTAATGTATAAATTTATTTGATATGCATTGATCTTTATGAGAAAGTGAAATTAAAGTATTGAAATTTTGGTATATAAGGCATAACTAATGGCACACAATATATTCGTAAAGACATGAAAATGATCATAAGGAGACATGTTCTCATGTGGTGGATCCAATAATGTATTTAAGTCTGGCAATATAATAGTGATTGATATGCGTCTAAAAGTTAATGAATAGAGCTCATGCGTTTTTGAGATTTCAGTATAGCATATAAAATGGATGGAGCATGCTAGTGATATTTAGAGCATATAAGAAAAGTTCTCGAGAAACTACTTGATTGTATTGAATTAATCATGTGTTTGGCAAATATGTTATAATCGCCTTAGTGTATAGTATTGTGCCAAATAAAGAATTTTGTTAGCCTATGAAACTTTATAAAGAGATCTAGATGTGAGTATGTTTTAAGTTTCATACAATTTGTTTTTATGATTGTAAAGGCGATTGAATAGAAGTGGAATTTGAAACAAAAAGACGAAGCTTGTCTTAGCTTATGAATTGAACATCTTAAAGATGTAATCATTATGCATCATGAAAGCTAAAGAAAGATGCTACATATCTTTATACGGATAAATGACGCTCATGTTTATGAGGTCGCATGATGAAGAAAGACCCCTTGATTTATAAAGATGATGATCACAACATCGATTTAAAGTGTCATTATGATTCTCGCTAATGGTCATACATGATATAATATATCATTTGAATTAATTGTGTTTGCAATAAATAACTTGTGAAGTACGATGATGTACTTGAATGAGATGTATGATGTACGTTAATCCTTAAAATGGATATGAAAAGTAACATGTAGAGAATATTTATTCACGTGATTCTATCAAGACACTTCAATGTGCATTTCACTGATTCAATGAGATTAGGTGATGTGATCATTAGGGGGAGAGAAGATACGCGTTGCACTCTTTTTCCCTTGACCATGGTTTTGTCCCCACAGGGTTTTCCGGNCAAAATTAAAATAAAATTAAAACATAAATAATAAACTTACTAGTTGGATTCATCTTTACGACTTTAATTTTATGTGTTTTAATCGATTAGAGATGATCGGAAATTGAAACCCTAAAATTTCCCCTAAAATTTGATCGGATTAGAGAGAAATTGAAAGTGAAGAGTTGTGTGAAATGAATGTGTGTGAGAAGGAGGGAAGTTGGTAGATGAGGGTTTTGAGTGTAAAATTACTTTTCTATCCTTCTATTAGAAGGAAACTTATATTTTTTTTTCCCATTTAAATTGCAGCCGTTGATTGGCTTTTGGTCAAAGTTTTGACCGATCGGAAGGCCACAAACTCTTTTTAGGCTTTTTAATTTTAATCCCCTTTGTAGGGGATCGCAACTCCATCACAAAACAGAGACGCGGATTATTATTTTAAGACGAAAAGAGTAATTATTATAGGTAAACCCAAGACTTTAGAGAGCATGACAAATGAAGTACGATAAATTATTAGCCATGGTTCTCGAGCGTGTTGCCTCAAAGATTTGCAACTGAAGAGACTCAAACAGTAAAACTAACTTTTAATCATTTACCATTAGATGTTGTTTAAGATTTTTGCTGAATCTTCTCGACAAGAAGAAAGAAAAATCTATGACTATCCATGCATTTATCAGTTGATTTGCATACAAGCAAAAGTCAACTCGAGCTATTTTAAGGGATCACGCACACTTTGGACTTTACAAATCATCCCATACGACCCAATAAATCTAGTGAATCATTCACTTTGTATAATTTTAGACTTGGATCATAAAACATCGGAATCGATGAATTAAAACCCACATTTTTTTTTAAAATTAAAGAAAAATACATACAAGTAATATTAATTTTAGCTTACAAGTAAGGTTTAAGATCCCATGAGAAAATTGGGACAATTTCATATCGTTTTTTTCAAATTTTGAAAATTTCATATTTTTTCAAACACGTTTTAAAAATATTATACATTAAAATTTATAAATTGGTTATATATTCCACAAAAAGGTGTAGATTGGCGGGAACACTCTTACCCCGGGTGGCTTTTCGTTATAGAATTGCGATCTATTAGAAAGTGGAAGATTTTAAAAAGTTTGCAAAGCCAATCAACTAGTGCCACATGTCCCCTACCCATTCCCTCCTTTTTTTATTAGCATTTTCGGTTAAGGGGTATTAAGGTCTTTTGACCCGTTTTTGCTTTTTCACCTCAAATTTCAAACGCACATATCTCTCAAATGAAAAAATTTTAGAAAAAACTGATTTCATCATAATTTTTAAAATTTAATCCTTTTTAATTTGGTATAAATCTTGTTGAATATTACGATTTTTTTTCTACATATCAAATGAGTTTTGATTTTCTTTACAATTTCGGACCTATTTTTTACCATCATAAATTTTGAATCGTGAAAAACTTAAAACATGAAAATTATAGATTTTGGTTTACTCTTTACAAAGGTTTTTGAATCACTCAAATCCAATTTCATATGAGTAAGATATCACACGTTAAAGATGACGTTTTACTCATATTTGTTGCACACAACGTGTTTGATGAAATATATAGCTTAGATTTTGTCTTAAAATCGAGTTAAATGCACTAATTTTTGTAAAACAATGCACCTTTAGTCATTTTATTAATGTAAGATTGAAAAAGTGTTTTTTTTAACTAATGAACCATATTAACTGATGAACCATATTAACTGATTTTAAAAAAAGATATTTTGTTCATCAGTTACTTTGGTTCATCAATTTTTATTCATAAACATTAAAATTGATGAACCAGAACCAAAGTAACTGATGAACAAAATGTTACTATAAAAATTGATGAACTAATGTAACTGATGAACCAAAGTAACTGATGAACATTTTGTTCATTAGTTACTTTGGTTCATCAATTTTTATGGTAACATTTTGTTCATTAGTTACTTTGTTTCATCAATTTTTACAAAAATTGATGAACCAAAGTAACTAATGAACAAAATGTTCATCAGTTACTTTGGTTCATCAGTTACATTAGTTCATCAATTTTTATAGTAACATTTTGTTCATCAGTTACTTTGGTTCTGGTTCATCAATTTTAATGTTTATGAATAAAAATTGATGAACCAAAGTAACTGATGAACAAAATATCTTTTTTTAAAATCAGTTAATATGGTTCATCAGTTAATATGGTTCATTAGTTAAAAAAAACACTTTTGCAATCTTACATTAATAAAATGACTAAAGGTTCATTGTTGTACAAAAATTAACTCGATTTTAAGACTAAAAATCTAAGCTAGACATTTCATCAAACACGTTGTGTGCAACAAATATGAGTAAAACGTCATCTTTAACGTGTGATATCTTAAACATATGACATTGGATTTGAGTGATTCAAAAACCTTTGTAAAGAGTAAACCGAAATCTATAATTTTCATGTTTTAAGATTTTCACGATTCAAAATTTATGATGATAAAAAATAGGTCCGAAATTGTCAAAAAAATCAAGAAAATCAAGACCCATTTGATATGTAGAAAAAAAAAGTTCGTAATATTCTACAAGACTTATACCAAATTAAAGAGGATTAAATTTTAACAATTATGATGAAATCGGTTTTTTCTAAAAGTTTATCGTTTGAGAGATGTGTGCGTTTGAAATTTGAGGTGGAAAAGAAAAAATGGGTCAAAAGACCATTATACCCCTGACGAAATTATTGTATAATTTAGGGTGAGGGACACGTGTCATATGAATGGCTTTCTACACTTTTAAATTTTGCTCACTTTGCAATAGATCCACCATCTTGCAAGATATGTTGTTTAAAAAAATGTAAAAATAATTTTTTTATTAATTTTGATAAAAATGTATGGCTAAGATTGATTTATGGGATCTATCACAAATACTAGGTTTATATTGATCTCAACTCTAACCAACATAAGAACAAATTTCAAAGTATATTGTCAACCAAGTATGTGAATGTATTTTAAATTTGAAATTCTAAATCCTCAATAATTGAAATTTTTAGAATTTTAGTTTCGAAACTTTAAATTCATGAACCATGCGCCAGCTAAGAAAAAATAAATCCAACTATTATTTTTAGTAGTGAACAATTATTTTGAAATATGTTAAAAAGAAAAATTGACAAATAAAATTGAGACAGAGGTATTACTTTTCACTTGTTTTGATTTTTGAAATGAACAAACACATTTAATACACATTAGTTATCCAATATTCCAATATATATAAATGAGTAAATTACACCGTTCGTCCCTGTGATTTGCTCCAAATCACTACCGTAGTCCCTGATCTATTTTTTTTGCTTTTTTGATCCTTACTTTAAACTAAAAGAAAGTTGATCTTCAGCTTAAAAACGCTCAACTTTTTCCCCCCAATAATGGATTCGAGCAAAAAATATAGTGAAGTTGAGCGGTATGACTCAGTTTGTCAGTTACACAGATTTTTTGAACACCTCTATCCATAAAGCTTAAGTTTATATGTAGTCATTTTGAACAATGAAAAAACATTGCTCATTAAAATATTTATTATTACAATAGTATAATGAAAAACATTGACAGGTTAAAGAGTTTAAATATGCAAAATGAAATTTTTGACACCCGTAAATTTATTGTAAAAAAAAAGCGTAATAAGTTAAAAAAACATCGTTCACTAAAAACTTTATTTCAAGGTACCACCGTTGCAACGTTTGGATAGCCTTCTGTTATACCAATTAGTGATGCATCCTTTTTATTTCTCTTACTCTATGAGACATAGGAAACTATATGCCTGTGAAGGAAAGTTGTCTGTGTACATAGGCAGATTCTTTGGATAGTATACAATTACGAAATTTGGAGTCAACTTCTATCTTTTTTATGATATTAAAAGAACGTTTCGACTTAGGTAGACTTGTTGGGAAAGAAATTGTGTATGAATCGCAAATGATTCGTGAACCGAAAATAATTCTCCCCCTTGTCGCAACGTTTTGTTTCATAAGATTACAATAAAAACTCTATAAATTAATGGTGTTGGAACCGAAACATTTCATTAGTTTAACGAGGTATTATTATATCGATAAATTAATAAATTATTAATTTAAAGATTTTGCTATTTAAAGACATACCTTTAAAGATGGTTAGAAATAATTTATTAGTTTAGCAAGATACACATGATACCAAGATCAATGGCGCAGCTATTAAGGGGCGGGGAGGGGCGCCCGACCCCCCGAATTATTTTTTTTGCGATGTAGGGGGTATATAGTTTTTGTGTAGAAAAATTTCGGTATATTCGGTTTCGACCCCCCATTTTAATTGTGAAATTTTTTTTTATACATTAACCAATAAAATTGATTCATTACATTTTACATAAGCCCATCTACCCAACCCAAACTAAAATCCATTAATAAACCAAATCCAAAACTAAAATCGATTACTTACTTACTTAGCCCATTAATAAACCAAATCCCATTAAAAAAATGATAATAATAAATAATAACGGAACAAACCCTACCCCTTTGAAGTCGATTGTCGACCCTCATCTCCTCCCAAGTCCCACCAGGTTATTGGTTTTTAATAATTTCTTTTTCAATTAGGTTATTAGTTTTTTTAGAGTGAATTGTACGAAGAAAAAAGAAAATTGTAGTCATGTTTCTTTTTCAATTGTAGGCATGTTCCTTGGACTTATTTTTAATAATTTCATTTTCAATTAGGTTATTGGTTTTTTTAGAGAATGTGTGTGAAATGGTTTAGTATGAGACAGATTTATACTTTGTCCCGACCCGAATCGAATCACCGACCCGAACATATTACCCGAAAAATAGCGTTAGGAAAAAAAATTTAGATCCCGACCCCCCACTAAAAATTTTCTAGCTTCGCCACTGATCAACATACATGTTATGTATTAAACACCATGATATGGATGTTACCAAGAAATAATGTATTATTATATACATGATATCAAGATACATATTATGTATTTAGCAAGAAATATGTATTATTATATCCATGATACAAACGTTTGATCAATATAAAGTGGCCATTCAAAAACTTTAAAATCATATCGACTATGGCTCCTAATCTAAAATCTAAAAGGTGTTCAAAAATCAACCATGACCAATCAACAACGAAAATTGTTATGCGAGTATAAGAGAGATCACCGAGGATCCACTCAACAAGATTTGGTACATTGGGTAGACAAAACTTTCAATTTGAAAGTTAGTCAAGGAACAATATATACGAAATTTTTTATTTATTATTAATTTATAGTTCGTGTTGGGACTAATATATACAAACTGGGGTTTCAAAAAAATTATTATCTTATTATTTTATCGATTGGTGTTCAAATTTGCACTTGTCCCAAGTTGGGACTGGACAAACTATTAATTTTATCGAGGTTATAAATTTATCAAGTATTAATTTATAGAGGTTTTACTGTATTGAATGTCATAAACGGAGGTATAGTTCCTCCGTAGACAATAATTTGGATTTTTTGCTATTTTTATAAATGTTTACTATTTGATAAATAGTAAACATTTTAAAAATATTTAGATTTAAAATTAAAATTACTAATGGCGTTGGTAAAATGTGAATGTGGATTTTGACTATATAATTAGGAATGAGATCCTTTCAAGTTGAGAGGTACAACTTGACTCAAGTTGGATAATTGTGAGTTATTTAATTTGATCTAATGGTTTAAATCAAAAGAAGTTCTTTTGATTGAGCCATTAAATTTGATCCAATGACTCATAATGCCTCAATTTNAGATAAAGTGGCCATTCAAAAACTTTAAAATCATATCGACTATGGCTCCTAATCTAAAATCTAAAAGGTGTTCAAAAATCAACCATGACCAATCAACAACGAAAATTGTTATGCGAGTATAAGAGAGATCACCGAGGATCCACTCAACAAGATTTGGTACATTGGGTAGACAAAACTTTCAATTTGAAAGTTAGTCAAGGAACAATATATAAGAAATTTTTTATTTATTATTAATTTATAGTTCCTGTTGGGACTAATATATACAAACTGGGGTTTCAAAAAAATTATTATCTTATTATTTTATCGATTGGTGTTCAAATTTGCACTGGTCCCAAGTTGGGACTGGACAAACTATTAATTTTATCGAGGTTATAAATTTATCAAGTATTAATTTATAGAGGTTTTACTGTATTGAATGTCATAAACGGAGGTATAGTTCCTCCGTAGACAATAATTTGGATTTTTTGCTATTTTTATAAATCTTTACTATTTGATAAATAGTAAACATTTATTTAAAATTAAAATTACTAATGGCGTTGGTAAAATGTGAATGTGGATTTTGACTATATAATTAGGAATGAGATCCTTTCAAGTTGAGAGGTACAGCTTGACTCAAGTTGGATAATTGTGAGTTATTTAATTTGATCTAATGGTTTAAATCAAAAGAAGTTCTTTTGATTGAGCCTTTAGATTTGATCCAATGACTCATAATGCCTCAACTTAAGTCAAGCTGTACCTCTCAACTTGAGAGGATCACATCCTTATTAGTTTAGGGTTTTGGTGGTCACACGTACGTCTATAAAACGTGCACAACGAAAACTAAACACATAAAGCCGTGCATACCAAAACCTTAATAGTCAGATCTTCTAAGCAGTGATATAAATAATCTAACACATAAGAAAGGTGTTTATGATTACTTACTTGTTATTCCTGCTAGCGTAAGCTCCATGACCTTTCTTTACTTGCACGGAACACCTTCTTTGTCTTCTTAATGCTACACGATCACCTTTAGGCCGTGTTTGGTTCACCGAATTTGTTGTAATTGGGCGGAATTGAATCCGAATTACAATTCCGTAGGATGTTTTGTTGCATTTTGGATGGAATTGTAATTTATATAATTACATCAGATTCCTTCAAATATAGACTTTTTCATTACGCCACATTTATGATGTAATCTTAAAACATTACAATGTAATTCACAAATATTTACAGCTAACACCCCAACCACATAATAAATCCTATCCTTTCATACTTACTCTCCAATTTTCATCTCAACCTCATTTTCACTTTATCACAAATGGACTGATCTTTAATTAACAGTGACTCGGTTTCTATAATCAAGCTTCATTTTTAGATTTCTGATATCGTGTTTTTTGAAGTAACCCCTTCAATCGTCATACTTTCTCGGATCTACTACTATTCGAAGGTATTTCCTTTTGATTCTGGACTTGTAAGTTTTGATTTTTGTTGATGTATGTGTGTAACTCAAGAAACAGAAAAGGGGTATGAAGTATGGATCTTTGTTTATAATTTCTAGAGTAAAATACATCGTTGGTCCCTAAACTTTCCACAAAGCATCGTCAGGGCCCTTAACTTTTAAAATTCGTTGCCTGGCGTCCAAAACTATGGATTTTGAGGCCGAATGTGTCCCTTGACCAGAAATGGTGAGGTCAATGCTAAGTTTTGGTTCATTTTCCAAGGGAAATATAGTCCAACCACATTTGCAACTAGGGTATGGTTAATATCTAACTGTACATTCAATTTCAGGGACCAACCGTGTTCTAATTTTGTTTTAAACATTATGACTTAGTCATACACACGATTACTGGGTATGGTTTGAACATAGGTTCATCAGATGTTAAGTGGCCACTGGGTTTGGTTTTCATGATAAAAAGGTGTGATCAATTGTGGTGCGTATACCGTCACATTTAGCATTTCGTTAGTTCATACATACAAAACATTGGAAATTAAACAAAAGACACAAAACATAAACATATGAGACCAAACAAAAGAAACTTCAACCATTCATGGCCTCAATCTGTTCTTCCTTGGTCTGGACTTCCTACTAAGCATCAGCAATGAGATCATTCAGGCTTTGCAGCTTAGCCCTGGCATTCTCCCTGTCATCCCTAAGATCATGCAAAGTGTCAAAGAGGTCTTCCCCCTCTCCAAGACCTTCCAACTCAGCGATTAAAGCATTAAACTGCCCAATCTCATTCTTCACTGTGGTGGCCTCTTCACGCATCCTGTTTATAAAGCCACGGAGACTGGAGATTTGTTGACCCTTGAAGAAACTCACGTAACCCTCAACAGAGGTCTCCTCGCTAAACTCAATCAGGTCATCAATCACACACCTAGCAACTTGGTTTGGTCTTGATGGTGCTGCCGTTGATAATGAATTTGGGTAAAATAAGGTTTGATTGAAATGATTTTAATAAGAGTAAATTTCATAAATCGTCCCTGTGGTTTAACGGGTTTAACGGATTTGGTCCCTCGAAAGATTTTTTCTTGGATCCTCTCCCCGTGGTTTTATACCCGTAACGGGTTTGGTCCCTCTGGCTAATGCTCGTTAGTTTTTTCCGTTAGCTAACGACCGTTTGCAACAAACATTTGCACCGTTAGTCCTTTATACTAACGGCCGTTTATACTTAACACAAAAAAAAAAAATTTGTTTTTATTTTTTGTTTTTTTTAAAAATTAAAAAAATAAAAATAAAAATAAAAAATAAAAAATTGGTTTTCTTATAATTTTTTTTTCTCTAAATATCTTTAAAATTTATACACGTTTTTATACACATTTCTATACACGTTTCATACACATGTTTTTATACACATTTTTATACAAATTTTATACACGTTTTTATACACACGTTTTTATACACGATTTATACACATATTTTTATACACATGTTTTTACACACGTTTTTATACACACGTTTTTATATACACATTTTTATACACACTTTTTTATACATACGTGTTTACACACGTTTTTATACACATGTTTTTATACACACATTTCTATACACGTTTCATACACACGTTTTTATACACACATTTTTATACAAATTTTATACACGTTTTTATACACACATTTTTATACAAATTTTATACACACATTTTTAAAAACGTGTATAAAAACGTGTATAAAATTTGTATAAAAATGTGTGTATAAAAACGTGTGTCTGAAAAGTGTATAGAAATGTGTGTATAAAAACATGTGTATAAAAACGTGTGTATAAAAAAGTGTGTATAAAAATGTGTATATAAAAACGTGTGTAAAAACGAGTGTATAAAAATGAGTGTATAAAAATGTGTGTATAAAAATGCGTGTATAAAAATGTGTGTAAAAACGTGTGTATAAAAATATGTGTATAAAATCATGTATAAAAACGTGTGTATAAAAACGTGTATAAAATTTGTATAAAAATTGTATAAAAACGTGTGTATGAAACGTGTATAGAAATGTGTATAAAAACGTGTATAAATTTTAAAGATATTTAAAAAAAATATATAAGAAAACCAATTTTTTATTTTTTTATTTTTTTATTTTTATTTTTTTTAATTTAAAAAAAAACAAAAAAAACAAACAAAAAAAAATTGTGTTAAGTATAAACGGTCGTTAGTATAAAGGACTAACGGTGCAAATGTTTGTTGCAAATGGTCGTTAGCTAACGGAAAAAACTAACGAGCGTTAGCCAGAGGGACCAAACCCGTTACGGGTATAAAACCACGGGGAGAGGATCCGAGAAAAAATCTTTCGAGGGACCAAATCCGTTAAACCCGTTAAACCACAGGGACGATTTATGAAATTTACTCTTTTAATAATTGTTGAAAAAGAGTGGTAGGGATCGTGATGTGGGAAGTAGGGTTTATATAGGGGATTTTTGTGGTGGAGATTAGCGGTGTGAAAGTGGTGTGATTAGTACGCGTTGGAACCATCATGACGAATTGACAATTAAGTTGCAAGCAGCGGTTTCTTTCAAAAAAACGAGGAGAGAGTACTCGGGACGATCAGAACTCATAAATCGTGTGTATGACTAAGGCATAATGTTTAAAACAAAATTAGAACATGGTTGGTCCCTGAAATTGTATGTACGGTTAAATATTAACCATACCTTAGTTGCAAATGTGGTTGGACTATATTGCCCTTGGAAAATGAACCAAAACTTAGCGTTGACCTCACCATTTCTGGTCAAGGGACGCATTCGGCCTCAAAATCCATAGTTTTGGACGCCAGGCGACGAATTTTAAAAGTTAAGGCCCTGACGATGCTTTGTGGAAAGTTTAGGGACCAACGATGTAATTTACTCTAATTTCTATTTAACATCATTTCTACTTTCTTTACTAACCATTGTTCTATCTACATGCTAATTCTTACTACTGTTGGTTTATGGGGTTATGCTCGTTTTGTTCTTAAAGTGCTACATTGTCCTTTTTATGGCTTATCTCAAATTTAAAGATTCAAATCATGTATCAGGTTATGGCCCGACTTAGTTTAATAACCCGAAAATGTAAGCAAAGAAGACAAACCTTGATTTTGACATGGTGGAACCAAGTTACTACGATTGTTGTTTGGTTTGTTATTACTCTTTTCATCTTGATATTCGAACATGAAGTGAATAAACCACGGATACAATACTCTTCCCGCAAAATCGATCGATATTCAATATTGCATAGGTACGTTTATGAGAGTGACACTATGTCCATATCACAAATTAAGATGACTCGAACTTGTTTTACAAAGTTGTGTAATATGCTTGAAACATTAGGAGGGTTAAAAGCTAGTAGAAATATGGATATCGATGAACAAGTAGCCATTTTCTCTTCATATTATTGCTCATAATGTTAAGAATCGGGTGATGATATGTCGTTTTTATCGTTCGGGAGAAACCATTAGCCGATATTTTTCTCGAGTTTGCAATGCGGTGATAAGATTACACTCACATTTACTTAAGAAGCCTGAACCTGTTCTCGGAGACTCTAATGATAAAAAATGGAAATGGTTTAAGGTATATGTAATCATTTTTTACAATTTTTACTATTATTACGGTAGTAAGTTTGAAAGTTAATAACCTTTGATTATCTTTTTTGTGTGTGTTAGAATTGTTTAGGAGCTTTAGATGGAACACACATAAAGTGTCTAGTGCCACTTGATGAGAAACCTAGATATAGAACAAGAAAAGGAGATATTGCCACAAACGTTTTAGGGGTATGTTCACAAGATATGCAATTTATATATGTATTACCGGGTTGGGAAGGGTCAGCCGCTGATGGTAGAGTACTTCGAGATGCTCTTCATAGACCTAATGGACTAAAAGTTGCAAGGCAATTTTATTATTTGGTAGACGCCGGATATACAAATGGAGAGGGTTTTCTTGCCCCTTATAGAGGTCAAAGGTACCATTTAAATGATTGGCGACATGGGCACCAACCAACTACTCCAAAAGAGTTATATAACATGAAACATTCATCGGCAAGAAATGTTATTGAAAGATGTTTTGGTATTTTAAAGGCTAGATGGGGAGTTTTAAGGGATAACTCGTACTATCCCGTTGACTTAAAAAATAGGATCATCATGGCATGTTGGCTGATCCATAACTTTATAAAACAAGAAATGCCTATTGACCCATTTGAGCATGAAAAAGAATCAGACGAGGGAACCAGAGACCTAGGAGAGGCTGAAGATAATTTACAATCTATTGGGACTTCGAATGAGTGGACTGAATTTAGAAATAATTTGGCACAAAGTATGTTTGATTCGTGGAGCACTACCAACTGATGTTTCCTTCATAATTATCGCAAGTTGTAAGGCATGTAGTGTACTTTTTAAATTAGAACAAGTTTATGTATAAGCACCTACTACTTTGTGTCTAAACTCTATAAGCACATGCTACTTTATGATGCTTTATAAATGAATTGTAATCTTTGTAGTTGGTTCTAGTTGGATGTTGTGTTTAAACTTTAATCTTTTTAATTCTTTTTGGTACCTGGTACTTGGCACCTGTTGAGTTTAAGCTTATTACTTATCATTCTTTTTGTCACCTGCTACTTTTAAGCATATTACTTGGCACCTGGAAATTTTAATTCCTGTTGTTTTTAAGCTTATTACCTGTTGGGTTTAAGCTTATTAACAATTTTGTTTAAGATTATTACTTGGCACCCGCTACTTTTAATTATTTTTGTCGGTTCTAGTCGGTACATGCTGTGTTTAACTTTAATCTTTTAAATTATTGTTTGCACCTGCTACTTGGCACATGTTGTGTTTAAGCTTATTACTCATAATTAGGTATGACAAGTGTTAATCAAGTCACGGCAAGTGATGATCAAGGTACGACAAGTGTTGATCAGGGTAAAGCAAGTGTTAGCCGAAACTATCGTACGTGGACAACAAACGAGGATGAAAAGCTTATTGAGGCTTTGTTTCATATGGTAAATACAGGAGCATACTGTAGAACCATAGAGGGGGGGGGGGTGAATACGGTTTCTTCGGCTTTTTATATGTTTAAAAACTTTAAGTCTCGAAGAAGAACCAAGTGGTTTATAATACAACAACCACAACAACAATCACAACCAAAGTATATAAAGCGAGTAAAGAGACACCACGATATATACTGGTTCCGGATGGGGGGTTTATACCATCCGTACATCCAGTTGCGAATCCGCGACTCCGATACTATTCACTAGTATAATCCTTTCGGTGGACTACAAACCGTTACAATTCACTCCACCGATACTCGACAATATCGATGCTCACAAAGAAGGAGTTACTCCCTAACGATATTCCGCCCTCGGAAACCACCCAAAAGAATCTCGTGATTCGACTACAACTAAGGATCACAAAGATCACTACCAAGACTTCCCACCGGAAGTATTAAACCCCAACTAGATCCCCAATGATCTAGGCTTGGTCACAAAGACACAAGACTTCCCTTACAAACAATTGAATGAATAAAATTTTGTTTGTTCAATCAACCCCTAACCTAACCTAGAGACTCAATTGTAATAGAAAGGGTAGAAGAAGACCCTCGACACAATCACAAGAGTGGATTAGGTTCTTGTGATTCTTCCCTTGCAAAGAAGATGTGTTCTTTC